>JAGKTI010039416.1:0-10565 GCA_018397915.1 Birgus latro | reverse complement strand
TTATTTGCAGCAATCACCATAAACAAGGCACAGATTCCCTCCGCCTTCAATAAACTTGCCATATTTACTGCTCCCGACAGGACTCTTTGAGAGGTACGGTACACAGGGGGATAATTTAAGGTCATGTCTTTGAGAACACACTTATGTAATACTACAGCCAGCCCCTGTTACTGCTTTTATATCTGAAGTTCTCCAACAGCCACATTAAATACAGCTTACCTATTTACGGTTCCGGACAAGACCAAATGAGAGATACGGTAGTGAGGATGATAAATCTAGTCTGCCTTTTAAAACAGATTTGCAATCTGTCCACAGAGACTGGCTTCTGAAGTGCTTGTTCATAAATCTTACATATATATAGCTCCCTACTGGATGGCTTTTCACTAACAGTACGAAACAGGATAAACAAAACCCATGCTTTTAATTTCATACAAAGTAGCACAGTATTACTGAGGCCAAGTTTTAGTACCTGTTATGTCCCTCTGCATCTGATATTTAGAGATATTAATAAAGATGCACTATTAAGTAGACTCACAAACATATTTCTATATCTACCTATGTATCTATCTATATACACACATATATGATATTTATAGAGAGAGAGAGAGAGATTTTTAAAAACTTGGGAAAATGGACACAAATTTCTCATGTTTTACCTTTCTTTGAAGAGATCAGGGTGTGAAGTTGGTCCTCCTGGATGTTATTGTCGTGGACCTAACAATTTCAGACTCTTGACCGGTAAAGGGGTTAGGTTGTCTGAAAATATAACGATGGTACGAAACAGCACAAGTTCTGTTTCTCAATTCCCCTCATTGGTGCACTTATAGTTTCTAATCCCAAGATCGGCAAAATAAAGCCTTACGTACACTCAGACATTGTTAAAGGAATCATGCATGAAATGAAAACTGGGCACTGTTGAAACTGAGATGGAACAGTTTTGGAACAGAGGTAGGGTACAAGTGATGTACTGGCAGAGCAGTGGTGGACCAAATCAATGGTGGACTTCAGGTGGAACAAAGCGAAAATAATCGCAGACGTAAAACAAGTGTAGAATCCAGGCACAGCATAGATGAAGAAGAGTC
This sequence comes from Birgus latro, assembly GCA_018397915.1. NCBI lineage: Eukaryota > Metazoa > Arthropoda > Malacostraca > Decapoda > Coenobitidae > Birgus > Birgus latro. The sequence continues at coordinate 9,483 of JAGKTI010039416.1, read as the reverse complement.
GATGGCTTGGAGGAAAGGTGGAGCAAAACAGAGCACGGATGAAACATTTCCTAGAGGAAAGGAATAGCCATAAAACAATGGCGAACTAAGAAAAAAGCAGTCAGACAGGAGGGAAGCACAGCAGTCAGACAGGAGGGAAGCACAGTCAGAATTTCGAATCAATCCTGAAGATACCGATCGAAAGGAGTCACAGTTTACGAGGGCCCCCTGTCCTTCCCCTTAGCAAGTCTCCCACTAAGACACGGGCAACAACACACTGGCCACTTACGCATACGCTCACGTCGCCGATAGTCAAGGTCTTCTAAATGGACACTGATTTATGCCACCCCCGGCTACCCCACCCTCGTCAGTCAGAGTTAATGTCATAATGATGCTGCCCCGTCAACTGTTATGGATGGAATGGTGGCCAAATGGTTTTGAAAGAGGAAGTTAATTGGGCACTTCTCTTCCGGCTAGATGACTGATAACTCCTTCGCTGATGTTCTCTGGCTAAAGTCATACCATTTTATTCAGCAATGGGAAACCCCTGCCAGTAAGAGAATTAGAAACTATTTAGTCAAACCATTAATCAGTTCTGCTACACTCATATTTTACTGAGCCTAAAACCAGAAAATTTTATTCAGCAATGGAAAGCCCGTGGCAGATGAAGAATTATCCAGTTGAAAATCGTTAAAAATGGTTATTGTGTGTGTGTGTGTGTGTGTGTGTGTGTGTGTGTGTGTGTGTGATTTTTTCTTACAATACGAGGCTCCTGTATTATGGAAGGGAGTAAAAAGAGCGATTCCAACCCTAGCAGCTGATTAATGATTTTCTAAGGATCATTATGGGGGTTCTTTACGATCTCCCGGTTAATGCCACTTTCTACCCAGGCGAATTTCTACTTAATCTACATTTTATGAGAGAAACTACGATGCGGTGAGAACGTGTGTGTGGGCGAGGCAGGGCGCGGCGGGGAAGACGAGGGCGGGCCCTGTTAGCGAAGGGTATGTGGGCGGGTTGGGGCGGCGATGGGCGGGCATGGGCGGATTTCTCCCTCTTTCTCCGCCCTAGGACTTACAGGTACGAGATTCAGGGGCGAGGTGGACGTTAGCGTGGGCATGGATGGGTTACTGTGGGCGTGGATGGGTTACTGTGGGCGTCGATGGGTTATTGTGGGCATGAAGAGGTTACTGTGGGGGTGGAGAGGGTACTGTGGGCAGAGAGTGGTGCCCGTGGGCGTTGTGGAAGTTATTGTGGGCGTGGAGAGGTTGGTGTGGGTGGGGTGAGGTTACTGTGGACGGGGACAGGTTACCGTGGGCGTAGTGGAAGCTATTGTGGGTGTAGTGGTAATTTATTGTAGGCGTAACCTAGATGCTTGTTTTGAAAGTCGTAGATGGTCTGGAAAGGATGTTATATATGTGGAAGCGTGTGGGAGGATGGAAAAGGATAGTGCATATGTGGTTGGGTACGTGGGAAGACGTGGTGTGTGTGTGTGTGTGTGTGTGTGTGTGTATGTGTGTGTCTGTGTGTCTGTGTGTGTGTATGTGTGTGTGCGCATGGATCTGTGAGGGTGGTGTGCGTGTCTGCTCCTTCATACAAAGCAGATCCGGTAAGACACAGAGGCAAGACTATAAAATGCAGCACAGGGGTCTGCTCAATTCTCCAACTGACAAGATTCCTCTAAGTCTGGTATTATTGACTTTACTGGCTAAATGCGTCCACAGCGAAAAAAATAAAAAATGGTGTCATGCTGAATGGATGAACGGATTTTGCTTCTAAATTCACCAGGCCAAGGACGTCTTTCCTATGTTAAATACAGATAATGGCAGGTAAAAGTAAGCGTGAGTAGCATTAAGGCCTCACTTAATCAAGGGCAGATAAGATCATGTACAGCCAAGCATGGGATCGTAAGGGCAGTAGCAACAAAGCCTTACTTAATCAGTTTTAGGTAAGGGAAGGGAAAGTAAGGGCAGGTTTCAGTGGCAAGAAGGCCTCACTTAATCACCTTGTAGGTAAGGGCAGGTAAGAGCAAATAAGGGCGCCAAGGCCTCACCTAATCAACGAGCAGGTAACGGTAGGTAAGGGAAGGAGTAACAAAACCTCAGAACTGGTAAGAAAGGGCAGATAAGGAATGGAGGTAAGGGCTGATGAGGGCAGGTAAGGTCAGTAAGGGCAAGTGAGGGCAGATGCGAGTAGCAACGGGTAGATATGGGCAGATAAGGGCTGCTGTAAGTAGCAGCAAAACCTCACCTTATTAAACTGACAGGTAAGGGCAGGTGTGAGCAGCAACACGGCTTCACCTAATCAATTGGCAGGTGAGAGTAGGTAAGACTAGGTTTAAGTAGCATCAAGATTTCACCTAATCCAATGGCAGGTAAGAGAAGGTAAAGAGAGGTAATGGCAGATGAGGGCAGGTAAGAGGAAGCAAGGACAGATGTGAATAGCAACGAGTAGATAAGGAGAGATAAGGGCTAGTGTGAGTAGCGATAAAGCCACGCTTAATAAACTGACAGGTAAGGGTAGGCGAGGACAAGACACGTAAAGACTGTTAGAACAGGTGAAAGCAGGTGTAAGTAGCGAGTGATGAATAAGGGCAGATATGGGATGGTGTGATTAGCAACAAAACCTCACCTAATAAACTGACAAGTAAGGGTAGGTATGGGTACGTCAGGGCAGGTATGGGCAAAGGCATGTGTAAGGAACAACTGATAGATAAGGGCAGATAAGGACTGGTGAGTAGCAAGACCTCACCTCATCAACTGGCAGCCTGGGAACCTCTCTGAGAGAGGAATGTGTGCCACGGCCTACATACACACACATGGACATGCACACACACGTACACACAGTTGAAAACACACACACTTGGGCACGTTCACACACACACACACACACACACACACACACACACACACACCACTTCACAGCACACTATATTAGACACACACACACACATACACACATCAAAGCCAGCCGGTCACATTATGGGGAACTAATCGACTAAGAAGAGCGCAAACAGTGGAAAAAAAAACAGTGAAAAATCACAGAACGGAGTTAATATGGAATTAATATGGATTGTTTCTTGACATTCCACAACGTGACGTCTCCCACAAACTGAATATAATCGTCTGAAGGTGCGAGTAGCACGAAATACACATAAAAGGATAAGATACAGATGATGTCTTCCCTCCTTCAACTTCCATTTAGGCATAATGTAACAAGCATAACAAATTTTCTAAGTATTTTTCAATGTATTATTTAGATTATTAAACTATTTTCCCATTTTTAGTTATTTACCTGTCAGGAATAAATACGTTCAAATACTACACCACAGTTTCTCAGGGCACCAGTTGACTAATTCTGTCCTACATAATTTTCTTCCATATCTAATATAAGGATGGAAGTGTAAAGTCGTAGGAAGCAGACGGTACAATATTGTCTCTATTTTAGACTTTACTTTAATGTTAATGTGCGGAGGGGCTTACAAAATGGAAGAAAATATAAACAGCACACTGCCATACCGTGCACCCAGCTCTATGATTGTTATGCGAACGGGAGAAGATAAAACTTAAAGAAGCGATGTAGGCACTTATCTGCATCGTATAACCATCTCTCTTCATATATCTGGGACGCGAGTAGGTCAGCAAAAATACAAAAAGACAGTAACAGTATACCCTAATCTCCATTCTGACGTTACGATGGCATGGCGTTAGCGTGTTCGTCTCGCGTTCTGCGTCTGCATCGCGTCTAGTGTCCGAAAAACAAAGCCGTAGCGGACAATTAAAGTGGGATGCTGGTGATAAGTACCCATAGGCTCATACTGATAACAAACACAGGCTATGACACTTCAGAGCATAGGCTTTCTAACACTTCGATTTACGTGCATCATCGCGCTGCACATATCCCTTCCACATTCGTACTTCGCTAGCTCAGAGAAAGGCTGATTCTGACTTTCACTTTTCCTTGGAGGAGAGGGTTTAGTCATATAGTGAACCTTTTATGGACTGTTACAGCTATCTTTATTCTGCATCCTAGGCTGTGTTTGTTATGCAGACGGGAGAGAAACCTACAAAACGTAAGACAAGCTGTTTAGCTCACTACTATCTCCATTCTCTAATGCAGAGGGGGATGGGAGTACAAAAAGTAAGAGAACAACTACAACACTGCTCTGTATGTTTTGTTGCTAGCTCTAATGCCTGTGTTGCGCGGACAGGTAAGTACAAAACTCAGGGATATATCGACACCATTAATGCAAACGGGACGGTACTCTCCACTTTACACCTTTTTCTGCGCCCATTATGCGGACAGGGCGGTATTACTTATGTTTTACACCTAATTCTAAGCCCAGTATGCGGAAGGGATGGTATTGTCTCCGTGTTACACGAAATTACAGTATAAGCCCCTCATGTGGAGAGAGCGGTATGATCTTGGTTTTACACTTAATCCTAGGTCTGCTATGAGGACGGAAAGGTACGATCTCCATTTACACCTCCTAAGTCCATGCCCGTTATGCAGAGGAGAAGGTAGGATCGCCTGTGTTACTCCTAATTCTTTGGCTGTTATACGGATGCAACAGTATAATCTCGAATTATACCTAACGCAATGCCTGTAATGTGGACGGGACGGGACGATCTCTGTTTTACACCTAATTCTATGCCTGTTACGTGGGCGAGACGGTACTATATTTTTCACCCAAATCTGTGGTTGCGATGCTGACGGGTGAGGAGAGTGGTGTGTGCTGAGGTGCTGGAGTGTCAGTAAGGTCGATGCCGCCTGGCCCTCTCACTCCCCACTGACCCCAATGGCCGAATAAGGACCGCCCTGTCAGGTTTCTCTCCCAGGGGTATGGATGCTCACTTCCGTAGCCTCAGCCTCCTCTTCCTCACGTCCCGTCAGGCACTAATAAAGCGATCACTAAACTGCGTACCACGACTGTATGAAAACTGTCTATGATAACTGTTGTTCCGACTAGTGCTATGAGCGTGTGCTGCGACTGTTATAAGACTTTCGATACGACTTCTACCGCGACTATTGCAACGACCACTTCCACATAACAATGAAATAATAATGCAGTTTCAATATAATTCATTTCCGTATAACATGAGAGACAGACAGACAACTAGAGATGATAAACAGAGAGAGAGAGAGAGAGAGAGAGAGAGAGACCCTTAAGGGAAGTCACATCCACCCACCCACCCACTGACGTCAAATGCAAATTATCTGACATCCTCACGTAGTTTCCCGTCATGACTCACCTTCCGGGGGAATCTAGGCGCTGTGTTGTTGCCTTCATTTCTTTCCTTGAGTGAGCAGGATGAGAGGAAGGGCGAGGACGAGGTGAAAATATGGTGTGTAGAACGAAATTAGTGTATTTACTTGTCCTTGTTTTGTTTTGTTTTCCTTTCTTTTCTAAGTGAAATGGAGTAGACCGAGAACGAACTGGAAAGATGGAACTGAGCAGTGCATGAGGAAGAGTGGCTTGGAGTGGAAGTGTATTGAGGAGGGCAGTGTCGAATAGGATATTGTTTGTACCTTATTCTTTCCAAAGTTGTGAAAAAGGAGAGGAAAATCGAAAACGAAGTGGGGAAAAAAGGAAAACAATTTAGAACTGGAGTAGAGGAATGCACTGGGGAGAGTGGTTTCGAGCAAGAGTGAGGAGTGAAAGACAGAGAATGAAGCGAAAAATCTAAATGAAGGAGCTCGGTACATGAGGGAGGGTGGCACTGACTGGGAGGGTACTGAGGGAGGACGGTTAGGAATGGCGTTTTGTTTCTCTGTCTTGTTTCTCCTCGTAGAGGATGGAGTGGGGGAATGCTGGATGGAGTGCGGATGTGAGTGGCGTTGCGTTTGATTCTTTTCCTAGAACGAGACTGAGGGAGACAAGAATGAGAATGTGGAGAGACTTACTGGAGAAATACAAGAAGAGAGGGGTTTGGGGTTGAGGAGAACGGAGGAAGATCGAGAACGAGATGGAAATATTTAGTGATCGAGTACCTGAGGTAGACCGACTTAAGTGGTAGTAGTGAGTGTGGGTGAATATGTGTGTGTGTGTCTGTGTGTGTGTGTGTGTGTTTGTGTGTGAATGTTATTTTTTCGCAGCAGCTTTGGAACTGCTGGGACTGAATCATAAGCAATGAGAAACAGTTTCAAAAAACGTTTGGCTGATGCAGTGCCAATGTACAGCCATCAAAATAATAACCAAATTCTTAAACATATTCTTGGAAAAGGTGCGGCAAACCCCTAATATCTGACCTTTATCCATGCAACCCTTGATGACAGCAAAGAATCAACGAGTATGCATTCTGTGCCTCGCTGATGAACACACACTGTAACGCGTCATACAGTCTAAGCTCATCTAATACTCAGAACCAATCCATACTGACCGTCGTAAGTTGGTAGCTTGCATACACAATCGCCCTCTCACTTCTAAGAATCCTTTGGGTGCGACACAATCCTGAATGAATGGTGATTCTCTCTACATTTCAGTGTGTGTCTGAGGTGCTAAAATAGTACTCAGATCGATGCTGTAACATACCATAAAATTACCTACGATTATGGAGACAGGGATTAAAGATCAGCATTTCAAAACTCTTCGTCCTATGTGTCAGATTTTAAATATAAGATTAACGATACTGTGCGGTGTTATCTCAATCATCGAAAGTCTAATAACGATTCATCCATTATCTATCTTCAGCCCTCATCCTCATTAACTCTTTTAATATGAAACTATTATTATTATTATTATTATTATTTGCTGCTTATAGACACTTTACTGAGCTTTGACCTAGCAGGAGGGAAGGGGTTATGAAGGCTGTATCAGACCCCTCCACATCAAAAAGTCTCCTATATGGTGAATATAACCGCCTAGGGATATCAATAACACAATCATTAGACGTCACAGTGCCGAACGGCATAACCCATTACGCTATCACTGACAACCTCTCCCCTCCCCCAACCCCCTCCGCCCCACCAGTGAAAGGCCGGTGTACTGTGAGGCAATGGGGGGAGGAGGTAGGGGGCAGGGTAGGTCATTGACAGAGAGGCTGCCTGAGCTGGGTATCATGGCTGGCTCCCCCCCCGTCCCCCCCCCCCCCCCCCCCTTGACCAACATCTCCCCTCCGCCTCACAACCTCCCACCTCTTGCTTTCCCTGCTCCTTCCCTTCTCCATTCACCCTTCCTCTCCCGCTCTAGCCTCCTTACTTATACTATCCAAATTTTATCTTACACCTTTCCCTTTTCAACACCTCTCTCTCCTCTCCTTCCCCCTCCCCTCCAATACCCAGCCTCCTCCTTCATGCTTTCCTTGCCCTTTTCCCCCTCCTCTCTAACATGACGGACCCCTTCCTCTCTTACATCTCTCACTTTTTCCTCCTGTTGAATAATTATTCCTATTCTTTCACAGTTCTCCCCTCTCCCCTCCCTCCTGCTTTTCTGTCCATGTATTTAACTCATAGAATAGCTTGATTAGGTATAACTTCCCCTATAACATACAGCCTCGAAAGAACCAATAGGTCTGCTGGTGTTTGCTTTCCTGACACTCAGCCTCAAAAATTCATACTTCTCCTGGCCCTCTCCTCTCCTACACACCCTCTCTCTTACAACAAGGACTCCTTCTTTTTTTTTACTATCCTTCTTTTCCATCTTTATTCCTGATACCCTTAATTTATCTTACTTCTCCCCCAACCCCCCAACATCTATCCTCCCACCTCATGCTTCTCTTCCCTTTCTTGCTTACCCACCATTTCTTTTACCGGTCTGAAACCGTCCTCTCCTAAATTTCCCTCTCCCTTTATTGCTACTACCGTGTTCTATCTTACTCCCTCACGCCAGCTCTTCATCCAGTCTCATAGACTTCTAAGTTACGTTCTCCCTACCCCTCCTCCCCCAACCCACCCTCCCTTTTATCAAGACAAACTCCTCGCTTAAATCTCCTGCTCTTCCCTCTTTGTTCATGCTACCTCTATTTCATCTTGGGTCAGCTCCCCGCACCCCGAGCCCCCTCTCCAGCTCTCTGACAACCTTCCCTTTCAGGCTCTNCTCCTCTCCTTCCCCCTCCCCTCCAATACCCAGCCTCCTCCTTCATGTTTTCCTTGCCCTTTTCCCCCTCCTCTCTAACATGACGGACCCCTTCCTCTCTTACATCTCTCACTTTTTCCTCCTGTGGAATAATTATTCCTATTCTTTCTCAGTTCTCCCCTCTCCCCTCCCTCCTGCTTTTCTGTCCATGTATTTAACTCATAGAATAGCTTGATTAGGTATAACTTCCCCTATAACATACAGCCTCGAAAGAACCAATAGGTTTGCTGGTGTTTGCTTTCCTTACACTCAGCCTCAAAAATTCATACTTCTCCTGGCCCTCTCTTCTCCTACACACCCTCTCTCTTAGAACAAGGACTCCTTCTTTTTTTTTTACTATCCTTCTTTTCCATCTTTATTCCTGATACCCTTAATTTATCTTACTTCTCCCCCCACCCCCCAACATCTATCCTCCCACCTCATGCTTCTCTTCCCTTTCCTTCTTACCCACCATTTCTCTTACCGGTCTGAAACCGTCCTCTCCTAAATTTCCCTCTCTCTTTATTGCTACTACCGTGTTCTATCTTACCCACTCACGCCAGCTCTTCATCCAGTCTCATAGACTTCTAAGTTACGTTCTCCCTACCCCTCCTCCCCCAACCCACCCTCCCTTTTATCAAGACAAACTCCTCGCTTAAATCTCCTGCTCTTCCCTCTTTGTTCATGCTACCTCTATTTCATCTTGGGTCAGCTCCCCGCACCCCCAGCCCCCTCTCCAGCTCTCTGACAACCTCCCCTTTCAGGCCCTCCCTCCCCCCCCTCACTCTTACGACGGTGACTCCTTCCTCTATTACATGCTGTACTTTTCCCCTCTTTTATTATTAATATCGTCCCTATTCTGTCCTAGTTTCCCCCTCTCCCACCCGAGAGCATCCCAGAAGTCAAATGGCTAATTCATTCTGTACGTAACTCCCTCAAACACGAAAAATGTTTCTCCTCTGTTGAATAAAATTGTCTGGTAAGGAAAAAATTACAAATACGGCACTGGAGTGAGGATTTAGGCTCTTCCTCTCCCAGATTTCCACTCCTCTTCCTATACTCTATCACAGCCCCCCCTCCCTCCCTCCGCAACCCGAAGTCCAGCAGGGGTTAACAACTGGGAGACTGTTTCTCTTCATTTTAACCAGTTCAGACCGAGAGGCCTATCCACGAACCTGAATAAAATCATCCGGCGACAGTAAATATAGCATGATAAAGACGCCATTCCACTGAGGTTTAATTTCTCTCTCATCCCTCTTCACCACCACTCCTTCCATATTTCTCGGCTCCCTTCAGTCCTCCCACCCCCATCCCACCTACATATCCGAGGCCTCTGTCCATCACGTCAGAAAATATTTTGTAAGACTGCCCTCAGAGGATGCGACGTCAGGCAATAGATTCTCTCATAAGCATTCCCTTCATCCACTTCTCATCGAAACTATATACTGTAT
>JAGKTI010039415.1:0-10565 GCA_018397915.1 Birgus latro | reverse complement strand
CACACACACACACACACACACACACACACACACACACACACACACACCAACTTAACGCCTCCACCCTGAACGAACAATTATAAATCCCTGAACACTACGCATACCCAAAACAGGCGGCGTTCCATTCACCTTCGCCCTCCCTCGTTTACATTTCGGTCCTGTGGTTTTTCTAAGGGGATAATGGGATTCGCAGATTAACACCGAAACAAGGGAGGATCGTTGTAATGCGCGTTCGAACACCAAACGGGCTTATCCTACGGTCCGGCAGAAGGGCGCTTTAGATGATAATGAATCGCGGTAGAAGCAATCACGCTAACAGTATAAATGATAATTAGGGCCCTGAACATGAGCATACCTTGGCTCCCACACCACCACCTCTTCTAGCACCACCACCACAGCTCACACTACCACCACCACCTCCACCACCTGATGGATGCTCGACTCTTTAAAGTGCTCAGCTACCGAGATCAGCATTCTTCGTGTTTGGGGGCGTGATGGGTGTTTATGGGATAGTCGTAGTGGCAGCACTGATCATGGGGAAGCTTAGGAATTCTTGCTGTTGAGCAGCCTCTAGTGTGGTCAACATCAAGTTAATGTATTAGTGAGAAGGAGGGCTACGATGATGATGACGATGGTGATGGTGATGATGATGATGATGATGTTTGTATTATTTTTTTGAGGATCTGTTGTCAGCATTGAGCTTTAAGAAGGTTAGGAGTTTCTGATACTGAGCTACTGCTGTTGTCAGAGGGAAGACTGGCTGTACTTTTTAGCTACTGTCTTCAGCATCGCGTGTTTGTGTTTTTATTAAAGCTTCCGTTTTCAGCAATGAACAAGGGGAAGGTTAGGAATTTCTGATGTTGAGCAAGTACTTTTTTCAGAGAGAAGAATGGAGGTATTTTATAAACTATTGTTGTCAGCTTCAGCAGTTGTTATTAAACGTTCTACTGTCAGCACTGAGCAAGGAGAAGGTTAGGAGTTTCTGATGCTAAGATACAGCTGTTGTCAGAATAAATATCGACTTTATAATCTTTTAGCTACTGTTGTCAGTCTCTGGAGTGTATTTTGTTATTGTCAAAGGTTCTGTTGTCCGCACGGTGAACGTGGAAAGATAAGAATTCCCGATGCTAAGCTGCTACTGTTTTCAACTTCAGCAGTGAAGAACTTGGTGGTTTCCAGTGCTAAGATGAGGTTGTCAGTGCGAGGGATTCGTATTCTGACGTTATAATTGTGAAAAGTTATGACTCTAAGTTACTGTTAGAATGAGGACGACTTGCTGGGCTTCTGCTATCAGGTGATCAAGTGGTTAGAGGAGTAGTCTGCTGTCCGAAGGGATGCGTGTTTTATTCCAGGCTGTGACTGGGAACAGTTTGATTATTTTAATTTCGTTCAAACCAGACTTTCTGGTCTTGTACAAAACTGACTGACATGTCATGAAAACATCCCCACTAATACCAATACCGTACTCCAGTGTTGAAGGAGACAGCCGTAGCATATATTGAATAAGAATGGTGGGTATTAATGTCGAAGTGGTGACATGTGAAGGTGTATGGCACGAAGGAGGACTGTTGGACCTCAGGGAATGAGTTCGTAAGACTATGGCCAGAGTCAGAAGAAAAAGTAAATATGAAGAAGGTAGACTTTTTTTCTAAGTATATTTTTCCATTTTATGTACAAGACCAGTTTAGGCTATTTCGAAACCTTTAATTCTGGGTAAATGGCTCATTGTCTGGGTACTTTGATGATAGGTTTGGCATACTTCTAAATTTGTGTTTTCAGTTCCCTGTTTCTGCAACCTGTTCATCTCGTTTATAAGAACGGAATATAGTTGATGATGTTTCGAATTGGATGATGATGGAGTTGGATGAATTGAATTATGAAATATGATTAACTAATACCCCAGATAAAGGATCTTCCGTATTCCTGTGTAAAGTATGTGCCAGAGGGACGATTTCGTTTAGCCTAGCCTTCTGTTTTGAGGTTCCAAATGGCGTCCTGTCATAATTTTAACGTATCCATGTAAGAAGAAGTACAAGAAGTATACGTGATAGGTGAAATGCAGATAGTACACGGGTTTTATTCGCCCCTGTATGGAGTACAACTCTCATGTGTTGGGAGGCTCCCCACATGCTGCTCTTCTCAATAGGGTGGAGTCAAAGGCTTTTCGTCTCATTAACTCTCCTCCTCTTACTGATTCCCTTCAACCTTTGTCTCTTCGCCGCACTGTTGCATCTTTATCTCTCTTCTATCGCTGCTTCAACGGTCACTGTTCCTCTGAACTGTCTGCTTGCATCCCTTCACCTCTGCGACGGGCACGTCGTACCCGTCTAGCAACAAACGCTCATCCCTTTTCTGTCCAACTCTCTAATGCAAGAATTAACCGTTACTCCCAGCCCTTCATTTATGCAACTGGTCAGCTCTGGAACTGTCTTCCTCTTTCTGTATTCCCTACTTCCCATGATCTCCAATCTTTCAAACGCAGTGTGTCCAGGCATCTCGAAATGAATGGATCTTGAATTTGGCTCTCTTTTGTATTGTTTTTGTTTTTTTCTTAGAAGGAACAGTATGCAGGCCCATGGCCTTTGGTTCCTTCTTCCTTGCATTAAAAAAGAAAAAAAAATGATGGGAAAAGTAAAACTGGAGTATCAGTGTGTATTGTTTATTTTTCTAGATATTTTCAATCACATTTTTTCACTGAAAGTATTTGCATATCTATATATATTATGTACTGCTGTATAGTTTTGCAGAAAGAAAAAAGCATGCTGTGATTGTGCCAACTACTGCTAGACTTAACACGCAAAGAAAGTGTGATTCATCGAGCTACTGCCAGGCTGAACACCAAAAATATACCTACTTTGTAGAAGAAAGCATCCAAGCCTTCCTGCATAATAAGACCTACAACACTGGTTTTTCATCCAGGCACCTGTTCATTGCTGGGATGTCTGGCTTGTGGGAAAGACTTTGTTATTCATCCAACCAGACTGAACTCAAAACATAATGCCATTCAGCCAAACTGCTGCTAAACTGTACACCACAACCTCATTTGAGCAGCCAAACTGGCATGATTCAACAAATAATAGTGATACAATTTAACCAACTGCTACAAAACTGAACACCTAGGCTAACAGGATTCAGCACTCATTCTTGGACTTCTTATATCAAGCTCTTAGCAATCAAACAGTGCTACCATCAGATACATTTTCTCATCTTCGGAAAGACCTGTCATAAGGAAAGGGTTACCATCATCACTTCGCCTGCTACGAGTGGCGTTGTAGCCAACCCTTCCTTGCCTGGGGCCATATTCACAAACCATCTTAAGATTTGCTTTATAAGATTGCTTGGTTCTGCTTCTATCTTCACGCACACAGCTACCAAACACTTCACAACCACGCTAGAAAATCAGAATCAGACAGTTTAATTTTTGATGATTAACAACTAGAGAGACTTGCAAGCTTGTCGTTGAAAATGGTTAACTCCTCATGGTTGTGTCTTATCTGGTAATTCATTCCAGCTAACCCCAGACGATTGGATTCATCTTAGAGTTCGGAAGCGTGAGAGCGTTAATACGATCTCCAGTATTTCTTTCACGATGGGAACAGTTTTAGCATTCTGTCCTAGCTATCTCCAGATCATTTTATTTAAGTGAGGGTGATTTATAGTCGTCAGAGAGTGTTGATACTGCCAGCATTAGTCCTGTCACGGAACGAACAGCCCTGGCATTCTCTTCCAGCATATTCCAGACAATTTTATTTAGATGAGAGTGAGTAATAGGAGCCAGAGTACTAAGACTGTTTATAATTACTTGATGTGTGTATGTGAATGTCTGAAGCGCCTCTGTAGACCCTGGGGGAGGCCTGGGGAGAGAGAGAGGGCAGATTGGCGGGCTGTTACTGACTCATATTTTCACAACTCGACCCCTTGATAATCAGCCACCCCAGTGAGAGAGAGAGAGAGAGAGAGAGAGAGAGAGAGAGAGAGAGAGAGAGGATGGAGTGTTACTGCTTTGTGGGGGAGAAGGAGGCTGCAGGTAACTCAAATAAAAGAACTGTTTTGATCTTTGTAGCAATAGCAGGTGTTCAGTACAGGTGGCTTGCGTCATTCATAGACATTTTTTAGTACAGGGAGAAGAAAATGATCTCACACCGATGTAAAAATGTCCCTTGAGAATGCACACTATTACTGCATCAATTTCGTACACAATATCATTTGTACTGAAGAAATGTTGTTATACCATTTTGTACCATGAAACCGTGTCAAAACCTAATGTGGCCAGAGGAACAGAAAAAATGCTGGACTTTAAGCTACATTTGAACCATGGAAAAGGTAGAACAGAGAGGAAGGTGGATCATGGGAAGAGGAAAGAGGGGCAAAGGGATGCGTGGAAGTTAAAACTGAACGGTTGGAAGGAAAATAGACCATGAAAATTAGAGAAAATGGAAATCACAGGAGCCAAAACTGAATAACAAAAAAGATAGGCTGGCCACAGAGAAGAAGGTGGACCACAGAAGAGGAAGAGAGATCTATAGAAGCTAAAAATGAACCATAGAAAAGGCCCACAGAGGAATATGGATCTCAGAAAGGAAACAGACATTCACAGATGGTAACAATGAACCCCTAAAGGAAAATGTACCACAGAAACGGAAAGAGCGGTCCATAGAAGTTAAAAAGGAACCACAGTTGCTAAAAAATAAGCCTATTTAGATGGTTCCACAGCAGAGCCAAAGGGAAGGTGGACCATGGAAAGGGAAAGGGAAATGCATAGAAGAAAATGACTCACAGAGAAGTATATAAGCCTCAAGTGCTAAAAAAAAAACTTACCACAGAAAAGGTATATGGCCCACAGAATGGAAGATGGATCACAGAATGAGAAAATAAGGAAAGAGATTCACTGGGGATGAAGCTGACAAGGAGGGCGAAATTGGACCACAAGATAGAGAAAAGGGAAACTGCAGGAAATAAAACGGATCACAGAGAGGCTAAAAATGAACTACAGTAAGGGAGGAAGAGAAACTATATATGAAGTACAGTAAAGACAGATGGACCACGGAGAGGAATATGGCCCCAATAGATTTTTTAAATGATCCACAGAAGTTAAAGATCAGTAATAAAAAAGGTAGATGCCCCCAGAGAGAAGCTAAAATGAACCCCAGCAAGAGAGGGAGGGTCGACCTTAGAGAAGAAAGCAGAAGCCGTGACAACCGTAAACAGACGAAAGTAGGCCAAAAATAATCTACAGGAGCTATATATGAAGCATTAAGAAAAAGATATAAGTCCCACAGGGGAGCTAGAAATGAACCTCAGCAAGGAAGGGAGGTTGGGCCATTAACAAGAGAGCGGAAACTTGGGCCCTGACTCACCGGAACAAACAGAAAAAGTGATCCACAGAGGTCGAAAATGAACCATAGAAAAAATGAAAGTCCCACCAAAAAGAATATGAATTACGGAAAAGGAAAAAGAGGGAAAGAGAGCTACATATAGTCTAAAGCTGAAAGGCGGGGTGGAATTTGATCATGAAAAGAGAAAAGAAGGGTATTACAGAAGCTAAGTGTGAACCACAGAAAAGGTGGATGACCCAGAGAGACGAAGATAGACCACTGAAGAGATTTACAGAAACTAAAACGAACCACAGAAAAGGTAGATGTCGCACAGAGAACCTAAAAATGAACGCCAGTAAGGGGGTGGGGGTGGACCATAGAGAAGAGAGCAGAAGCCTGGGCCCTGACTCACCAGAACAAACTTGCCTTGCGCCACACACGACATTACGAGAGCAATCAGAGGGGCCACTCCACTCCACTCATATTGACAGTCAGACAAACAGACAGACAGACGGACCGCAGGCACACCTCTCATGAGTGCTGCTGCTGCTGGCCAGACGGGGATGTGCTGAACCTCCTTGGCTGTCGTTTAAAGTCCTGGGTGTTCTGCTGTCCTCGTCCCTGGAATGCCTGTGCTGCCCTGGTGATTCTTTTCTTTCTTTTTTCCTTTCTTTCTTTTCTTTCCTTTTTTTTAAAAACTATAATGACATGTTTTTTAGTATAACCATCATACAACTAGACAGTTTCACTAGCTTAGGAAGGAGTAATTGAAGGCTATATCAAACCCCACCATTTCGAAAAGTCTCCTCCAAGCTGGAGAAACTCGTCTGGCGGTGTTAAGAGTGAAATAAAAATGATGTCACGGGAATGCAGAGGCCTCTATTCCTGGTCTTATGGAGGGACTCTGGTGTGTCTCTGTGCTGCTGTTGAATTGCCAAAATTTGTGGTCTTATTTTTCTAGTATTGTATGGTAGTCACTGATGTGCCTGTGTTGTGTTTTAATGCTTAAATTACTAGCTATGTGCAGGGAACTTGGTGTATCTTTGCGTTGCTGTTGTAATGCTTGAATTCCTTGTCATATGGATGGTTTCTGATGCCATTGTGTTGTGTTCTATTGCTTTATTTTTTGATCTTATGCAAGGTCTCCGGTTTGATGCTTAGTTTTCTGCTCGTATGTAGAGGTGACGGTGTGCCTTTTATGTTGCTGTTGTGATGCATAAATTCTAGGTCTAATTTTCTTCGTCTTATGCAGGGTCTCTGTTGTGCCTTTGTGTTGTATGGTGATAATATTATGTAAGCACTCTTATGTGATCGTTTGGTGCTTACAAAACTGGTGTTCAACAGTCATTCTGACGTCAAAGACCTCTTAAATGCGTTAATGATCTGGCGTCGTTCAAATTCTCACGTACTGCCTTGATTATATCCTAGGTCTGTGCTGTGTTGCTGCTCAAATTCATCTACCGTAAACTGTTCTTTTTTTTAGTATATTAACTGGCGTGCTGGTATGATGGGCAGTAACTGACATGATGTGGCAGTGTAATGTTATATTTTGATATGTCGCTATGTTCCTTTGGATCCTTATCTGTTGTTGCGGTGTTAAAGTCTTCCATCCGAGGACACTATTTTTAATTGTTGCTAACTCCCAGGCGATTTTATTTGACTTAGGAGAAACTTTTTAAAGCTGGAGGGATTAGTGCAAGCCTTCATTAACCCTTTCAATCGTAGGGTCCATCTGTAAAGTTGAATGAAGTCGTCTGATGATGGCAAGAATTTAATAGATAATACGTCAGGGGATTTAAGGCTTCAAGTGCTTTTATTTTGGTAAGAGCATATTATGAAGGGAATAATGAAGACTTTCGCACCTCTTCGCTATGAGACGCCATCGTAAGGAGTTAACGTTCTCTTGTATGTTACCTATGTTTGTCTGATGTTGTTGGAGAGGGACGCCTTCACGTGGTGACACTGATAATGCATAACTGATATACAAGAGAGTACTCCCGTGTCATATATAAACTGGAGATGAGATGCTAGGGAGCCTTCAAAGGTGACGGGAATATGGCTCTTTATGTTGTATGGGAGAAATTTTAACGCTTTGTCTGTCTGTCTGTCTGTCTGTCTCATTGCCACCAGATGATTTAATTCAACTTAGGATCGGCCTCTTGTTGTCTAAGGATGAAAAAAAGTCACCAATGACCCTTTCAGGACGGAATTCATCTAAACAATTTTATATTCATGCTGTCATTTAACAGTTTCACATAACCTCAGTACAGACCCATTTCTAGATTTACTTCAGCTAATTCCAGACGATTTTTTATTATATTTAGAGACCTTTTGAACTGGAGGATTTAGATACAGCATTAATTAACCCCTTCCCTAAATGAGCTATGTCCTAGGGTGAATAAAAAAAAAAAACTCGTACTGGACAGGTTAAAAAGAGACCATTTCGATCCCTCCACTGCTCAGAGGTCTTTTCTTCAGCTGAATAAAATCGTCTGGTAACATTAATGATTAAAATAAGCGTCGTGGTAGGGAAGGGGTTAATCCATGGGCTAGAAGGGATTTTTTTCGTGCTGAGTAAAATCGTCTGAGGTTAGCCAGAAAAAAGTGAAAAAAAAAGCGATGATACATTACTCAGACGTGCCACATGATTCTACTCCTCCTAATGATTCTGTTCTTTCTAATTATTCTACTCTTCTTGATGATTCTGCTCATCCTAGTGATTCTTTTTTGCCCAGTGATTCTACTGTCCCTAGTGCTTCTGCTCTTCCTGATGATTTTGTTCTAATGATTCTGCTCTAATGATTCCACTCTTGTTAATGATTTTGTTCTTCTAATTATTTGATTCCTAATTATTCTGTTCTTCCTGATGATTCTACACTTCCTGATTATTTTACTCTTTCTAATTATTTTATTTTTCCCAGTGATTCTGTTCTTCCTAATGATTTTACTCTTCCTAATAATTCTGTTCTACCTAATAATTCTACTCGTCCTAGTGATTCTATTGTTCCAAATGATTCTACTCTTGTAAATGATTATATTCTGCATAATGTCTGACTTCTTCCCAATGATTTTACCCTAGCTAATGATTCTGCTCTTAATGATTCTATTCCACCTAATGAGTCTGTTATACCTGATGATTCTACTCTTCAGTCCTTCCTAAAGAACCCGTTATTCTTAGAAATTCTGTTTTTTCTTAATGATTACGTTTTCTTTATTTTTCCTGATGATTTTTTTCTCCCTAATGATTCTCTTTTTCTGATTATTCTTAGCGATTCCTGATGAGTCTCTTTAAAATGATTCTATGCCCATTTACTCTGTTCTCAGTTTTAGTTTTCCCAGTATTTCTTTGATATCTTTCTTGATTTTTTCTGATAATTTTTTTCTTCCTCATAATTTGTCTTTTGAGATGATTCTGATCTCTATGATTGTATAACAACAAGAACAGCAGCATCTATAACAACAGCAGCAGTAACTATAATAATAATAATAATAATAATAATAATAATAATAATAACAACAACAGCAGCAGTAACTATAATTGTAATAATGGTAAAAACAACAACCACAGAAACAAGTAGAAATAGCGAACAAGATCAAACCAAGCAAATAAATAAATACATAAATTAATTAATTTTAATTCTTAAATCATCCACCGCCTGGGACATCATAATAATCCAGCAAGCACTTATATATCATCAGATGTCCCGCCTTCACAGTATACCCACATCTAACGAGCGATTTTCCTGAATAAGAGGATTATAAAAAAAAAAAGTCGTAAATGCGTCGTCCTTTTGATGGGGATTTTATGTGAATTTGGATGAAAGGGGAAGCAGGAAGAAGTATGTTGTAATCCATCTGATGCTTGGAGTAATATAGATGTTGGATTTTTTTTTTCCAGAAATTTTTTGAGATTTTTTTTGTCAGGGTGTTCAAGTGAGTTTTAATGGTGCTATAAGGAGGAGGAATGGGTAATAGTCTCTCCCTTCAAATATTTACTGCTGCATTAAGTTTGGCTTGAGATTTACTGTATCAAGGCGTTTGCATCTTAGTTTTCAGTATGACTTTTCGTTTTTTATAATATCTTTCTACTTGTATCATTGTTTTTAAAACTTCGTCATATACATAATTTTTCAAATTATCATCTCTTTTGCGTCGTATAAAAAAGATATGATTCTATTTTCTCTTGTATCATATGTTTAGATTATCATTTAGTTTACATTACATTTTAAAAATTATCTTGTTTATTTTCCTATTCACGTCAGGCTTAAGGAGATCCCGTTCATTTATTCCACGTGTTCTAATTACCTCTTTCATTTACATAGGTTTTTGGAATTCTTTGGTGATTTTATCTGATATCAAAGTCTGAAGATTACGTTTAGTTGATTACCTTATTGTTTATATCAGAGTTTTATAAATTACCGTATTTTGAAGACTTTTTTTTAAGGTTACCTTTTTTGTTTCTGTCATAGTTTTGATATTACTCTCTCATTTTAGTGATATTATTTTGTTTCCATCATAGTTTTAGAACCTCTGCGCGTACGGATCTGTTTTTAGATTACCCTTTCGTTCAAGATTACCTCAGTGTTTTTATGTTCTTATATAACCTTACTTTAGTTTGTCAGTTTTTATATTTGCTTTACCTTTACATATTGCTTTCTTGATTACACTATAGTTTGCATCAAAGTCTCGTTTGCATCATAGTTTGCATTACTTACTAGATTACATTATAGATGAGAGTTTCAAAATTACATTATAGTTTGTATTAGTGTCTAGATTACATTATAGTTTACATTTGTTTCTAGATTACACTATAGTTTACATCATTTTCTAGATTACATTATAAATTACACTATAGTTTACAGTGCTTTCTAGGTTAGTTTATATTTTGCAATCCTCTCTAGATTGCAGTATAGTTTGCATTACTTTCTAGATTACATTATACATTAGTTTCTAGATTATATATTTGTTCACAGCGTAGTTATAAGATTACCCGTCAGTTAACGTGACAGGCACATCATTACAAGAAGTAGTATTTTTACGGCTTTATGTTTATCTGTCTGTCCGTCTGTCTGTTTATATCCATCCATCCATCAGTCCATCCATCCATTTGTCTGTCTGTGTGTCTGTCTGGCTTTCCATCTTTCCATCCATCCATCTTTCTATCCATTTATCTGTCTGTAATTAATATTGAAAAGGAAGAACATGACCCAAAAAATGTGCTTAAAACTGCCTTCGGTGTAAAAAAAAAAA
>JAGKTI010039413.1:0-10565 GCA_018397915.1 Birgus latro | reverse complement strand
GTTTACCGAAAATTATGATTGGACAGGTGGATAATATTGCGCATTACTATGGGCAACTTCTAGAACATCCAGCATTCATTTTATCTATTCGTCTGGTAACAGCAAGGATAAAATCAAACATGTGCTGAAAGGATTCTCTGCTCAACTTTGAAATTCATTTTCTTGAAGGAGATCTTCAGCAGTAGATCAACATGAACAGGATTATAGTAACGAACTGTGTGATTGCAGAGCCGTTGTGTTAAATTTCACAAACAGAGCTACGTGAAATAAGCGAAAGGATGAAAATCTGGGCTGAAGTTGAACAAATCTAAATCACCGTCACCCACCCATATAGTCTTTCTACATTTTAACCACCACTTGAATAGCCTGTGAAAAATTAAAATGTTTTATAAAATGTTTGATATAATATGGAAATATAGATACAAGCAGGACATGTATTGTTAATAAATACCCGAATTCTTTACCTATTAATGTACATGATTAACCTTGGTCTTAACCTAAAAGCTGGGCATGTTATTACGCTGAAGTCACCGATTGTCATGAGGTCTGTTTGCCAGTCTCCCAAGTTTGTTTAAAATGGAAGAGATTCTTTTAGGCACCGAAAGGACTTTTCTCACAGCCGGAACTATTTTCATGGGGGCCGTGCAATAGTCAGGTTTTAACCAAATAAGGTGTTGAAGACTTGCCCCATAACAAAACCTAGTCTTTCACAACAGCTTCACATGACCAGCTCTGACCTCACCCCCAAACCTGGACGTTTTCAGGTATTTGTGTTGAAGTCCCGTACATTGTCATGAGGGCTCGACCAAACCATCCGACAAGTTTGATTGAAGTCTAAGAAAGTATTCTTTTTGGTGCAGCCGGAACAATTCTCACTGTGGCCGTGATAATAGTTTCGGCCTTGGTATAACTGACTTTAACCCATTAAGTGGTTGTCAAGGTACAACCTGTTACAAAACCTACGATTTTCCAGATAAATGTTTAAATCGATATTAATAGTAGTACAGCCATCTCCAAAATAAAGATTAGTCTATAATCAGTGAATTGGGACAAAACAACATTCTCATTTAATGCTAGTAAAACCAAATATATGAAATTTACAAAGACAATTGCCAGATTTATATTACCTTTAATACTACTAATATTCCCATCTCCAAAAGTATTGAAATTCTCGGTGTTTCGCTTAACAATGCCCTCAGCTGGACTTCACATGTCGGATCACTTGCTAAAACAGCCTCAAAGAAACTTGTATAATTGTACAGAGTCCGTAACTTCTTCACTGACAAGCACTTAGCTGTACCTTATAAGAGTCATGTGCACTCTCAGCCTGAATACTGCTCACCAAAGTGTGTTTCGAACTTTCCCGGTCGTCACGTATATTTTCGGCCCTTGAGTTACTGTGTTACTTTATGCATTTGATGTAAGTCACGTAACTCATGAAAGTATATATCTGTGCCTATTGGGAGTGTATTTAGATATATTTTAACCACTCACATGTATAATTTCTTATATTTTGCCCCTCCCCCTTACAAAAAATCCTGCGAACGCCCCTGTTGTCAAACGTTGGCACAAAAAATATCTTTACCATAAGAGGTTTTTTTTTTTTTTTTTTTTTTTTTACACATGCCCCTATTTCTCCCATTTTTCCTGTCACTTCTTACTGCTTTTCTTTCCTTTACAGGTGGCTTTACATTGAGTGACAAGCCAAATGGTTTCTTGTAAGCCAAGAAACCATTTACAACGCTGGGTGGTAACCATATAACCAAACCATACGTGCTCCCTACGTGTCAACAAGTGGGTTGGTGGAGGGTTAGTGTCCCTCCCCGTAAAATAAATAACTCAGTCAAATGGCCACCCCTTACGGGATTATGGTGTCTGGCAATAGATAGATAGACTGGCACTAAGAACAGACACAAGACTAAGTACGTACACACACACGCTCACTCACTCACTCACTCACTCACTCACTCACTCCTTTGGATACTAATCACACACACACGCAGGCAGGCAGGCTGGCTGGCTGGCTGTCACAAGTCGCATCAAAAGCATGCTAAGGGATGGCTAAATATAAGGAATTATACATAAACGAGTGGTTAAAATATATCAAAATACACACTCCAAATGGGCATAGGCATATACTTACATGAGTTACATGACTTACATGAAATGCATAAAGTAACTCAAAGGGCCGAAAATATATTTGACGACCGGGAAAGTTCCAAACACACTTTGGAATTACAAGGGGGGACAATTGGCCCCCCCTCGGCCCCCTCTCCGGACGCCCATGATCTAGGGCATGCATAGTCCACGCGACAAGGCTTTCCTAACACCAGAAAAGACGGGACCAGATTAAGACTGACGAGAGAGCGCAAAGAGGGAACACAGGGAGAGCAGAGAGCAGAGTAGGATGGCGGCAACTAACAATAGGCTACAAGGATCACGCTGAGCCCTTCACTTTTATTCAAGTAACTGTCTCGCAATAAAAACTGCGATCAATCACGATTCATCTTTAACTCCTCCCTGAGGTTATAATACAACATATTCTCCTCCACAACAAAGTACAGGTATAGACCTACAGCCGCCTTCGCCTACGGCTACAACAAAATCATTTTGATATCCTAGGCTAAGAACTGCTAGGTTAAGAATTATGTCTGCTTTAAAATGAGTTAAAAAATATAAACATTTTCCCAAGTAGATGCGTAAGAGAGTCAAGCATCGCAACAGGAAATATCCGCCGATAACAATATCTCTCGTTCAGCTCGTCACAAGAAAAGGGGAAAAAAAATAGATATTTGTTTAGAGGTGTACAAGAAATATTGTTACGAAATAATAAATGTAGACGGATATCAAACAACACGACTTGTTACTGTTGTAGAACGCACAAGCAAAACTTCTTTACAAGTCAGTCACAACGAGACTGTTTTCTATGGCATTCATCCAAAGAAAACTATAATATTAGGGGTAGTTCAAATACATTTCCGAATGATGTGATCGAGGTCGTAAATACGATGCTGGTATCAGTGGCGTCACCAGGGAGGGGGGGCTAGGGGAGCTTAGCCCCCAAATCAAGGACTCAGTCCCCAAAAATTGCAGCCCCCAAGATAATAATAATGATAAACACAAAATACATCGCCAACATTCAGTACATGGTAGCAGCTCGGCATTGACCCATCTCTTTCCATCCACTTTTATCCATGTATCATTTAATTTAATATATTTTTTATAGATAATGTGAATATTCATTCACAATTTACGTAAACATAGGGCTTAAATCATAACCGAAGTAATAATAATAGTTTCCCCTATACTTTGATCAAACTTGGTTTTCTTTGAAACATTTTACGTATTGCACATATAAATTTACTTATTGTACATTTGTGCCGGGAGGGGGTTGCTGTTATCTAGTACCCTCTTCAGGCACAAAATGATCCATACGTATACATGGCAAGTGGTGAGAAGCGTGGACGGTAGAATGAATGAATGGAAGGCAATGACTGACTATGTGTGTGTGGATGAAAGGATGAGAAGCTGTGTAATGGATGCAAGAGTATATAGAGGGTTGGGGAGTGGACTTTCTGACCACCACTTGGTGGTGGCCAGAATCAGAATCCAAACAAGATGGAGGAAAAGAAGAAGGGAAGGTCAGGAGGAAGTATTTCTTACAAGGAGGGTAGAAAAGTTACAAGAGGATGGAATAATGGCTGAATATAAGAGGGAAGTGGAGGAGCGATTGGGTAAATATAGATTGGAGCAGATGGAGGACGTGGAAGGTGTGTGCAAGATATTCACAGAAGAAATCTGTGCAGCATGTGAGGTGGTGTGTGGGGTGAAGAGAAGACGAAAGGGGGTTCATGGAACAGCATGGTGGACTGAAGATGTGAGAGAGGCTGTGGCACAAAAGAAAGTATATAATGAGTGAATGAGGAACAGGGGCGTCGAAGAAGCCGAGAGACGGACGAGAGAGTTATATGTAGAGAGGTGGAGAGAGGTGAAAAGATTAGTAAGAGAGAGTAAGAAGAGAGTGGATGAGGAATTTGGAAGGAATTTGAGTGCAAAGTGGAGGGAATGTAAGAAAATGTTCTGGAAGGAGGTAAAGAGAGCTAGACAGGGTGCCAACGAAGTCAGTGGGGGAGTGAAAGATAAAAATGGTAGATTACTAGTGGAGAAGGAAGAAAACGTAAACAGATGGAGAGAACACTTTAATGAACTGTTGAACATAGAGAATGAAAGTAATGCAAGTATAAGTGGCTGGGGAATGGCGGGGAGAAGGAGGGTTGTGAGAAGAGAGGAAGAAATCAGTAGGATGGAAGTGATGGAAGCACTGAAGAAAGTTAAAATGGGGAAAGCCCCAGGAATTGATGGAGTGTGAGGTGAAATGCTGAAGCATGGGGGAGAGATAGTAATAGAATGGATGTGGAAGGTGTGCAGATTGGCGTGGGAGGAGGGTAGAGTCCCGGAGGATTGGAAGTCAGGTATAATTATTCCTCTGTACAAAGGAAAAGGGGAAAAAGCAGTGTGTGGTAATCATAGAGGCATTTGCCTTCTCAGCGTAATAGGAAAAGTATATGGTAGGATACTTATTGACAGAGTCAGGGAAATAACAGAGGAATTAGTTGGAGAAGAGCAGGGAGGTTTTAGGAAGGGAAAAGGTTGTGTAGACCAGATATTCATTCTTNGTATTAAGAATATATGGAGTGGATGGGAAGTTGTTGAAGGCAGTGAAGAGTATGTATGAGGGTGCTAAGGCTGCAGTGCGTGTGGATGGCAAACTGAGTGAATCTTTCCATTTGAAGGTTGGATTGAAACAAGGATGTGTCATGTCTCCATGGTTATTCAATCTGTACATGGATGGGGTTATAAAAGAGATACAAGGTCGGGCAGTGGATGTTGGAGCGGCCCTAGTGAGAGAGGGCAGTGTATGGAAACTCCCCGTACTGTTGTTTGCAGATGATACTGTGTTGTTGAGCGAAGACGAAGGGGAGCTGCAAGGCTTGGTAGATGAGTTTGGGAGAGTGTGTAAGAAACGGAATCTAAAGGTGAATGTAGGGAAGAGTAGTGATGGTCTTCGAGAGAAGTGAAGCCAGTGAATGTAAGATTGGATGGGGAGGATATGAAGAATGTGAGTGCATTTAAGTACTTGGGTAGTATGATGAGTAAGGATGGAAGTCTGGAGGGTGAAGTGCTTGAAAGGGTGCAGCAGGGAAGGAAGGTTGCTGGTTCGTTGAAAGCAGTGATAAGAAACAGGGAGGTGAGCGTGGAAGTGAAAATGTTGTTACATGACAGTATTGTGATACCAACTCTAACATATGGAAGTGAAGCTTGGACCTTGTTGGAAGGACAGAAGTCAAGAGTGAGAGCAGTGGAAATGAGTTTTTTGAGAGGAGCATGTGGAGTCACATGGAGAGACAGACTAACAAATAAGGAAGTGAAGGAGCGTTGTGGTGTGGTTGTGGACGTGATAGGAAACGTTAGGAGAAACACGTTAAGGTGGTTTGGGCATGTGGAGTGGATGGAGAGGGAAAGACTGACAAGGACAGTGTATGTGAGTGAGGTGGAGGGGGCGAGAGGGAGTGGGAGGCCGAGGATGAGATGGAGGGATGGAGTGGAGAGGTGAGTACATGAGAGAGGGGGGTGTCAGTTGGGAGCGGGGTAGTGAAATGGTGGGGGACAGAGAGACATGGAGGCGATTTGTTTGTGGCCACCCCGTGCGGGATTGAGGCGTCTGGCAATAGATAGATAGATAGATAGACATTTAAAAGCAAGGTAGTGTTGCTTTTATGACTTTTTATGTCTTTACAATATAAAATATAGTATAATTAATCACGAGGCTTTAGAAT
Source organism: Birgus latro (assembly GCA_018397915.1). Taxonomy (NCBI): domain Eukaryota; kingdom Metazoa; phylum Arthropoda; class Malacostraca; order Decapoda; family Coenobitidae; genus Birgus; species Birgus latro. The sequence goes on along the minus strand of JAGKTI010039413.1, from coordinate 4,728 downwards.
TGGATTATATAGTCTAAAGATATTAAATGTGATCTATTATTATTATATTACTCGTTTTTGAATGTTCGGAGAATCGGAATGCTTACGTTCACAAGTGTTTGTAAACTTTGCCTGTAAACTGTTTGTGTTGAGTTATTTGTGGTTTTATATGAATGGATCGCTTTCAGTGGCAGTATATACGTACATTAAAATAATAACAGATCACTACCGGTATATTGCTAACCACCTATGCATTTTTGTCTTTACAGATCTGAGAACTATGCAACTTTCAGAAATGATTAGTGGATTCGACCAGAGCTGAATATCATTTCCCTTTTATATTCTCCTATAATTAAATGTAACATTTGCGGACACCAGCCACTCAGGTGATGAAAAGGTCATCTAAAGATTCTCAGAGTGACATAAGGAATTTCTTTTGCGCCCCCCGCATCTCCAAGGATGAGTGCCAAGAAAAAGTGGCTGTTGTTGGGAATGAGGTGCCAGGAATAAACCAGATAACCCCCCAGCTGAACCCATCCAGACATGTGTAAGTAGCCCTAAATCAAGCAATTCCAGTATTCATTTTGTGAAGCTTAGGCCAGGTTTTTTAAATTCTTTTATTGATTTATTTTTTATGAGTAGCCTAAGCCTTGTTCTAGTTGTTATAGATGAAAAGGTACAATGTGGGAAAGTAGGCTAAAAGAACTGCAACCCTGCTTTTATTCTATTATTTTCCAACGTTATTAAGTCATTTAATTAAAGTGGGAAGGGTTGTAAGGTTACTTTAAATTACCGAAAGAACAAGATTTGCAGAAAACTGCAACAACAAAATTGACGATTTTGGAAAGTTATCACATGATGTTTCGTACTATCCATTCTACTTGATTTGGATGATCGGCTGGTATTTTCATGACTCCCTCCTTAGGTAAATTTTTAGTTTCGGACATTCGGGAATTGTTTTGATCCGTTGTTTCGGTATTTTAGACAATTGTAAGACACTTTTTTTTCTATGGCATTTTTGTCGGAAATTAATTATATTTTACTCTTGAAGATAACCTAAACTAACGTAACCTAACGCAATGTCAAATGTGAGCGATCATTTTCTGTCATAAAACTGGTCAAAACCTACCTCAGGGCAACCATGGGCCAGGACCGGCTGACCAGTCTAGGTACAATTTCTGTTGAAAAAGCTGTGGTGGATTCACTTGATCTTCATTTAGTAGTTGACAAATATTCATCTCTCCCAGTACCGTCACAGTCAGGTTCAGGTGGATCCACCAAAAGACGTTTGTCCCTTACTTAAGAAACCTTTACAATATAATACAAGTACCGGTATTTTAAGAAAAACTATTCTATGCATATAGGCTTTATACAATTACCGTAGGCCTTGTAACTTGCTGATGCCTGGTATCAGGCCCATCAATATTTATGCGTCCTATAAGTTTCTTACTAATAAACCTCTGACACTCCATTCCACTTTTTCTTCCTCAATATGCCTCGAAAATGTCTCTGAAACTGCTCAGTTAAATTTTTTTTTTTTCCGGACTCCCCTGCTGCATAGGCATCATTCGCCGCTACCCACCTACCTACGCCAGGGCTGCAGCTCTCCCAAAATTTGACCCCTGGTGACGCCACTGGCTGGTATAGTTCTTGCCTAACCCCTGTCTGTATTGTCATGAAGACTCATCAACCGCAGATGAGTACCCGATCCTATGAGATCAACCCATAGGTTCCTTACACCGTTGATACATGTGTCTGTCTTAGTGTGGCATGAGCTGTACAGTGCCCTATTATGTGTGCTATGTTGTGTGGGCTTATTCTACAAGCGGGGCACAGGCGTAGGAGGGGAGCCTTCCTAAGGTGGTGCTGTGCATCCCAGATGGGGAGGAACAACTGTGACTTCAAGTCTGTTGCATAAACCTCTTCAACCTACCCTGTGTCCTTCGAGGAGGATTTCAGTCGTCATGGCGGAGCACCATTTCCAGCATGGGGGCAACTGCTCCTTATGCTGCAAGTATAGAGAGACAAAATAAAGAACGTAGGAAGAAGTGTGGCTTGAAACAGGAGGGGCATGCTTCACTAATAAATTTACGGTCAGTCTCCTGGAGTAATTAGTGTATATTTTTAGAAGGAAGAACAAGAAATAAGACTGTAAACTCTCCTTCCCTTGTCTCTGCAAAGTATGACAACACGGTAATGTTTCTTTAGTAACTTGGACAGGGAAATGATGGCAATGGTTTGTGAATCCTTCCTTAGGTGGGACGATGTTTTTGCTGTGGCCATACAGTTGATCCCAACACTCGAGAAAACAGTCATTAAAGGACGAAAATGATTACTGAAGTGTCAGCGAACGGGAAGGAGTACGATACGGAAATGGATACTACAAAAATGTTTATATTTATCTTCGAACCCTGACAACTTTCTTCATTTCCCCGTGTCCATATTTTTCGTCGAGGTGTCCTGCTAGCGAGATGGCAGCACAACTGTTTGCTTCAAATTTTACTTGTAGTTGATCCTTCCTCATACCTTTAGCTTCCTTGACCATACCCCACCTCCGTAATCAAAGGATTATGCACTGTAAAAATACATTTTCACTCCAAATGATAAATAACAACGAATAAACCTTACAGATTATTATGTAACACTATAGTAACCTTAAAGCTTTTAATCAGAGATGCAACACAACCAAGCACTACTGTATTCAGGTCGCCAAACATGCCAACATTAGATTGCTCTAGTATGTTGTCACGAGCAGTCGATACGTCTGATGCCAGCGTCATCTGTTGTTCTTTCCTGGCGCTTGGTTCAGTGTTTGTGCGAGCATAAACGAGTATATATTCACTAACACGGAGTCTGCAGTTATTTTATTTGTTCCGGGATAAATTTGATATCCCGTTCCTTAAGGCCCACTGTATAAAACTGTGCAAATAATAGATACACCACCAGTTCCCCTACGTGTTAAACATCTTCATAGTTCAGCGAGAACGAACCACTTTTGAGCTTTCTCGTTTTCTTTAATGAGACTGCTTCGAAGTTCGCGTGACTCGTTGCTTCGAGTGGGTGAAAATGAAGCGAGTCTTGTTAGTGACCGCGTGGCTGCATGAGTGTGAGGTGTACTGCTCCACACCTCTTCCGTTTGTTTACCTTTTCTCGCGCCGGTCAGACATTAGAACAGAGTTAGTTTCACCCGTTCACCCTTTTCACCCAGTTGTTCAGCTGGGGACCTGGATCGACTATTGTGGCTCGTTCTAAAGGGAGGATTGAGACGGAAAATATTAACTGTGAGCCAAAATGACATTCACGCAATTCACAGTCACCACTAAGGCTTCTTTTCGATGGTTTTCTGCAGCTGAGTGGCAAGAGCTGGGGGATATAATCTTGGTAAGTAGTGTAAATTTGTAGTTTTTGTATTTTGTAATGTATCTGATCCGTATTTAAATGCCTGTGTATTTGATCCGTATTTAAGGCTTGTGTATTCAATCCGTATTTATGGACGTATTTGAATCGTATTTAAAGGCTTTTGATTCGTATTTGAAGGCTTGTGTATTTGATCCCTACTTAAAGGTCTATGAATCTTAGAGAGTAATATTAATTTTTGGTTTGCCAAGCGAGCACTTTAACGAGGTAGTACTAGTTTCATTCAGTGCGATGACGTATGTTTTCTTGCCATTTATGGACGATATTTTGAACCATAGAATAAGCCATTCGAACAGGAGGGGTTAGATGGAAAGTAGTCACTCTCACAGGTTATATTAGATCTGTGCATTAAGTGACTTGGGTTGGGGGCTGCATTTGACGAGGGTGGGAGGCTGCAGTGACGAGGGTGTGAGGCTGCAGTGACGAGGGCCGATAATACTAGGGGCAGAGGTGGCTTGAAATCGGGTAAATAATTCTTCATTAACCCCCTTCACTGCAAGCCTTCTCCCTTAAACTGAATATAGGCATCTCGAGGTAGTAAAAATAGTAAGAGAAATAGGTCACGGGACTGAAGGGATGATAGATACATAAAGGGGTTGATAGATACATAAAAGGATTGATAGATACATAAAGGAGTTGATAGATGAATAAAGGAATTGACTGATAAATAAAGGGGTTAATAGATATATAAATATCCGAATTGTTTACTGATATCCATCCTCATCCGATCCCAGGGACAAGGTATTATTACTATTATTATTATTATTATTCAGTAATATCGCATCACTTTTTGGTAGAAGAATTACGAAACTCTAACACAATATTCTGAAAAGCGTATTGGGTTTCGAAGATAACGTCACTAAGTTTCATAAGTTATCATTCACTCTGTTGCTGTTTATCGTAGGAGTCGATATTAGAGTCCACAACAGTACACATTTTTTTTTTTCATTAATAACTGGAGTTCCGAACGAAGAGAGAATTTAAATAATCTGATCATTACGTAAGCCCCCCCCTCTCTCTCTCACCCACCCCCTGCCCCCCCTCCCTCCCTCTGGCGGTGGGGTCAGGCAATATGCAAGCGTCCGTCATAAAAGAATGTATAAAACACAGGAAGCGGTGCGGCCAACCCCCTCCGGATATGCATCATTTGTAATAGTGGACGGTGGCCCATCTGACCGCGAGATTGCGAGGGGAGACCACGCCAGCCCCGAGGGGAAACGAGGCGCTGAGAGGAAACCGAGGGGACATGCACGATGAAAGAGGGTTATTTTTTATTCACCCACTGAGATCGGTATTCTAAGTGGCGTAGGTGATTCCGTAGCACTTACTCCT
>JAGKTI010039412.1:0-10565 GCA_018397915.1 Birgus latro | reverse complement strand
CTACTATTTCCCCCGGACTCGTACGTAATCAATCTACTCACTCTTTTTCTAAAATGTGTGTTGCACACAATCATGTCCATAGCCTCCCCAAACTCGAGTATTCTTTCCCCTTCCGCATTCCTCACACCATATGCACATCCTCCATGGACTCCTTCATAACCTTGAGCTGCTTCACCAACATGACCATTTAAATCCCCTCCCAGAACCACTACCTCATCATCACCCATACCACCCACTACATGTATTAAATCATCCCAAAATCTATCCTTGTCTGCGTCATCCAATCCCACCTGTGGAGCATATGCTGATATAACTGAAATCATCACCCGTCCGATCAAAATTTTCACTACTATTATCCTATCACTTACTCTCATGACATTCATAACATACTCCACCCATTTCTCCACAACCAACACACCCACACCCCCATATCCGTCAGTTCGCCCCTGCCAAAACAGCTTATAATAGCAATCCTTCCCAGCAATCTTTCTGGCTGATCCACCCCTGTACCGGACTTCCTGCAAACAAGCCACATCCACCCACCTCCCACTAAATGCCTCAACAACTTCCCCCGCTCTTCCCCTCAAACTTCCCACATTCCACGAGCCCACCCTAAACCCTCTGGGTGATTTGCTGTCCTCAGGCTTGCTTTGATGTATGTATTTGTGCTTGGTCATAGTCGGTAAGATAAATGGGGGTAAACATTCCAAAGGCCCAGCCCATTGCACAGTCCTAGGTCCAGGCAATGGATCTGGGACCCCTAGCCCACGAGCTTACTAGTGGCTGTGGTAGTGGCCTCGGGGCACCCTGCCAGGACACCTGCAGGGACACCCTCCAAGCGCGCCTTGGCACTGCAACTGTATCTGATTTCCATTCCTCCCAGGCCAATCTGCACACCTTCCACATCCATTCTATTACAATCTTTCCCCCATACTTCAGCAGTTCACCACACACTCCATCAATTCCTGGGGCTTTCCCCTTTTTAACTTTCTTCATTGATTCCACAACTTCCATCCTACTGATTTCTTCCTCTCTTCCCACATCCCTCCTGCTCCCAGCCATTCCCCAGCCACTTATACTTGAACTACTTTCATTCTCTATGTTCAACAATTGACTAAATTGTTCTCTCCATCTGTTCATTTTTTCTCCCTTCTCTACTACTAATCTACCATTTTTATCTTTTATTCTCCAACTAACTTCTTTGGCACCCTGTCTGACTCTCTTTACCTCCTTCCAGAACATTTTCTTACATTCCCTCCACTTCGCACTCAAATTCCTTCCAAATCCCTCATCCACTTTCTTCTTACTCTCTCTTACTAATCTTTTCACCTCTCTCTTCCTCTCTACATACAACTCTCTCTTCTGTCTCACAACTTCTTCGACGCCCCTGTTCCTCATCTACTTGCTATATGCTTTCTTCTTTTGTGCCACAGCCTCTCTCACCTATTCAGTCCACCATGCTGTTCCCTGACCAGGCTGTAGTAAAGTACAGTCATATAAAAGCATAAAATGATGGTGAGGCTACCATCTCTGTATTAGGAAGGAATATTATTCTTTCCTTCCTTAAATATCGATAAGCTTTATTTCTCCTCCATTTCATGTACTTGTCCACCAAAATTAAGATTATTAGGGCAATATGAAACATGTGACGATTTTTCTATACAAAATATTACCATGACCAAGCTCAAGATCGTATGTGCTCATGTTTCGTCTGCCCCAGGGGACCTTTCTTATGTTACTTTGGAGCATTCGGATGGGCGAGATTAGTCTCGTCTCCTGACGATTTCGGCTTTATGCAATCTGTAATTTTCATATGAAAAACTTTGTAGATTTTCTTCAGAATTTTCCAGGTGAATCATTGTTTTTTAGAAATGAAAATATTATGGGTTTCAGCCAATGCTGCAGCCAGAGGCTTGTATACAAGTGATGAACGCTGTCACACCCAAGTGTGTTTTTATAGTTTCTAATAACTGTTTCACTGCAGTTATCACACCCAAGCATATCTACGAAATTATAATAAATACTGAGGAATAATATGATGAGGAGCTTTAGTACGGTGTATCAATAACTATCGCGGGAGAGATTTTAGAAAATATGTGACTTCTGGTCTCAGCAGGGGTAGACTAACTTCCATATTGAACTAGCTGGCGATCACTCGCAACTCTGGAGGTAGTGATATTGGCCATTAAACAGTAACTTATTTCCCAGTCCACAGTTTCATTGCACTCATTAGAAGTGCAGGGACATTAAAAATTGTGAGGAACAGCCAAACGGGCACAAAGTACCTAATTTAACACAAGAGTAACTCAGTATATTAATGCATACAATATATTATTCATAATCCACTTCACTGTACACTCGTAACACTCCTGTATTAATTTTCACCTAACATACCTGGGGACTGAAATAAGTACTTCTTAATTGGAGAGTTAATGAACCAGACTCTTTAGTGTAAATATTCCAAGCAAATTTTAATTTGTTTTAATTTTTCTATCTTCATTTGCCAGTATCACTTTATTATTCATCTACAGAACAAAAATATGTATTACTTGAATTATTAGGATCATCATAGATAGATGTATAGATATAATGTGTGTGTGTGTGTGTGTGTGTTGTATGTATAATTTAAACTCGATAGTGGCAGACTGACGTCATCTCATTGCAGAAGATGTGGAAGGGCGCCCACCGGCGAATTTTTATTTATTAATATTATACTGTATATATATTCTTTCCCTTCGAGGGTGCCCCCTTCCAGATGGTGGCGCCCTAGGCAACCGCCTATATGGCCTATGCCAAAAGCCTGCCCTGGGTATGAAATTCAAGGCCAGAGTGATTCCCCAATCGATGACAATGTGGAGGACAAAGTTTACGTAGCCGTAGCATTAGAGGAAGAAACAGTCAGAAAATGATGATCAGGTAATGTTGCCAAAAAAGGTGTGGTATGTTGATGTGTTTGGTGAGTGAAACGACGCTTATATCGCCTATATTACTGTGTGAAAACCAATACTCTTTTACTACATATAAATTCGTACCAAATAAATAAATAAATAACTATTATAAGTGGCTTGGAATAGTTACCCTCACATAGATCACGTTTCCTCAGGAGCCAAGGCCAATAGAAAACACAGTCATGTGAGGGGTATTCTTACCTGTAGCAGCATTTTAAAGGTCAGGTGAGCAATTTCTCTATGAATTTTTGATGTTTCTCATAAAAAGCAGAGGTTTTAACCAAAAAAAAAAATAAAAGAACAATCGAAAATCTGCCGAGATTGGGGGAGGTAATTGGTTAAGAATCTGCCGGGATGGGGCGGGTTAACATAAGGCTATGTATGAGACTTTGGCATTTATATAAATGATGTATAACTTCAAGTGAACGATCGACATACAGTACTCTAAAATTATACGAATAATCTTCATTTTCTGTCTACATTCTCAGCTGTTCAATCAGTCTCAGCCTACTGCATCCAAATATTACAATAAAAATTACTGAAGACAGCTATGGGAGACGCCAGATTATAATTCAAAGTCGACTACAGTGAGGCAGAAACAAGTTTAATTGTTGATTACAAGTGCAAATTATAAACTAAAATCCAAACCTACGCAATTCAGTGAACATAGACCTTGATAGTTCCCCATGAAATTAGTTATTATAGTATTAATCAATTAATATTAACCTGTTGAGAGCGATAGGCCTCATTTGGGACTTCTCAGAGTCGAAAGCGATAGGCCTCAAATGAGCGCGATTTTCAAAGGCATGCCAAAACCGCGCCACGAGGAGTAGGGGGCTGAAATTTGTGTGGGAGATAGTGGCAGGTGGCAACTCTCGATACCAGTTACACATTGCCCCATACAGTATACGCTCAGAATACGCATGGGCGTGCGGACACTATGGAACGAGCGCACACGTAAATTTTCCTCCCGTGATGCTGCCAACCCCGTACCAGGCGATAGGGGATGTGTGCACACACACACACACGAGAGAGAGAGGGAGAGAGAGAGAGAAAGGGCATTTTCTGAGAGAGAGAGTTACGCATAAATTGTGTAATAAATGTATGCTTTCTCAGCAGTGCATAAGGTAATTTATTGTAGTTAGAGAGAGAGAGAGAGAGAGAGAAAATACAGGAATGACAGAACCAGCATCCCTTGGAATGACGATAAGGCATAACAGAGGCAGTACAGACCTGTCGACAGCGTGTGTTGGTGATGGATTTTCACCCCCCAGGTTGCAAAAACAATACTCATTACTTGTCTTTTCAACATTAAAGTAAAGGAGCATATACAGTGTATAAATGAATAAGGAAAGCCAAAAAAGAAACAGTTCAGTGCACCTAATTTACCTTTTGTTAGTGGCAGTACAGATTCGTCGGCGGTTTGTGTTGGAGACGGAGGTGGCAGAGTTCACAATTTAATGTAACATTCTAAACAGTACCCAGTATTTATTTCACTTAACATTAAGAACTAAACTTATATGTAATCACTATAATAGACTGCAATGTAACACTTGCAGTAATAATAGTATGGCACTGAACTTTAATCATGATCACTTAACACTAAGTCACACACACATTTTTATTTCTAGTTTTTATCTTTTTTTATAGCTTCATTCTCTTACGACTAGAGGTGCCAGTATCACTTCTTTTATGCTTTGAACCTTCCATGGCAAGACACAAGGCAAAAAAAAAAAGGAAAGCACTTCTCAGCACTAGATGACAGTAAGAGTGGCGCGACCATGTGTCCGAAGGCAAGCAGCAGACTGGCACCACGTGCCCGCCTGGTGCCATTTGTCCCACTACTTCCTCATTTCGGCCTACTTACATAAGTGGTGTCAGCCTGAGTTCTTCTAACCGAAGATTCTGTCATCTAAAAGTTCAACTTATGATGGGTTTACTTCCTCAGTTATTACTTAGTTCAAAATAGAAGGGGTAAAGTTTTGGTGGGGGAGGGCTGAGGGGGTCCTAAAATGCATCCCCCCCTTTTTATGTAATCCCTCCACTATCCGACGTAATAGAGCCAAAGGCATGTCTGGACAGTGGTCTTGTCCGGGTAGTGCCCTGAAGCTCCAGCACCGGTCATTCATGACCCTAACCTAACCTAACCTAAATCAGAAAACTACCTTCCTACCTCCCTACCGGACATGTATAGCACTTATTTAGGTCCCCTTTCACATAAATAATGCACACAAAGCATGAATTGATTGAATTTTAACCAGAAAATGATGATTTAGAGGTGAGTAAGGCATAGGTGCTCAGAACTTGCCACCATAGTATAAGTAAGTATCGGACATGGAAATCATCTTTTCTCACATTTTATACACTAAATTATTGGATACAAAGCATCAAATACAGTAAATGATGTAAATTGTTACCAGAAAAATGGTTAGGTTAGGTTACGTTACGTTAGGTTATGACTGGACATGAAATTCACTGGCATTCACCTTTTTCACAGCTAGTGCACTAAAATAATGAACAAAAAGCATGAATTCATTTAATTTTAACCCAAAAAGAATGAATTTGAGGTAAGTTAGGCTCAGCTGTTCACTGAGTTGGCAGCTTTGTTTAGGTACCGGACATGAAAATCAGTGGCATTCACCTTTGTCACAGCTGGTGCACTTCAATACTAGTGGTAACCATGCATGAAAAAATTAAATTAAAAGCAGGAAATTATGATTAACAAAATGGCTAGGTTAGGTTAGGTTAGGTTATGACCAGGCATGAAATTCACTGGCATTCACCTTTTTCACAGCTGGTGCACTTCAATACTAGTGGTAACCATGCATGAAAAAATTAAATTGAAAGCAGGAAATTATGATTAACATTTATGGTAATTTTTTTACCAATTACAGCATGATGAAAACAGGTTAGACACGAAAATCATTAGGAAATCATCTTTCACGCAGTTTATGCATGAGATTAATGATATGGAAAGAACAAAACAAGGAATTTTGATGAAGTTAGGGTACTTACGAGAATGATGCCGCCGTCCTGATGTATAACCCGCTCGGCTATCTCAGACTCTGACAGTAAGACCTTGCACCTGACACACCTTAGCACTTCCGCTGCACTTTACACTCACCAGCACTTTCCACAACGTTTTCTTTCGCATACTTTGCATCACATCACTGCACTGTACATAACAGTAAATTCCCGTGTGATCTAGTGACGAGTCCTGGAGAATTTAGTCAATCTCAGCATACTTAGGAGTAAACATCATCTACCTCTCCACGTTCCGTCTGGTTTTCGAAGCGAAATCAGCCGTGTACTGCTGTAGTTTGTCTCGGGACTTCTTGATATCAAACAAAGTGGAGCAAGGGAGGTTGAATTCACAGAGGATCCGTGATGTCGGGCACCCGGCGTCCACCTTCTCCAATACCTCCCTCTTCTTCTCCAGAGTCAGAACCACTTTCTTCCTCTTCTCAGGTGGCAGGGCCATCATCACACACATGATGAAGAAGGTGCAGAGCAGCATCAAGCCCTGCAGGAGGTAGGGTATCACCACAAAACCAAGCACTTCAGCAGCCATTTTGAAAGCGTGTTGATGAGCCAGGAGCAGAGCGGGAAATGAGACCGTGACAAAGGCGGGAGGCGCGAAAACACAGCTGTTCGGCGCGCACGGGAAATTCAAACTGACGCGGTAAAAAAAAAAAAAAAAAGGATTTTTTAAGGATTTTTTCGAATTTTTTGGCATTTTGGGGGTCGGACAGCCTACGATGTCTGAATAGTGATACATCCAGATAGTGGACATCTGGATAGTAGGGAGATTACTGTATTTCAGTGGGGAAAATTGCTTCGATATACGAAGTTTTGCTTTACAAAAGCTTTTTCTGGTCCCTATCCCTTTCGTATATTGAGGACCCACTGTATATGTCCGTACACGGACATAAAAGTTCCAGCATTGGCAGCCAACAATCCTATAAAGTTAAAAAAAGTCGATTGGGTGGCTCACCGCCCACTCTGTCCACACGCGGATGATAGACCATAACGCACAAGCAGAGCAAACAAGGCTGTCCAGCTCCCTACCGAACGGTCAAAGTCCCCCAACCGGCCGGATCGATCGGAAATTTTCACCAGCTTCTGAGTACAGTTTTAGAGGCCCTAACCCACCAGCAGAGCAAAATCAACGGGTCTGCCTCATCATGTAATGGTCAAAGTCCCCCCCAGTCCCTTCCTTCCTCCCTCACCCTGGCCTCCCACCCTTCATCGCCACAGGCGACTTTATATATTTTTTAGGTATTTACTCGAAAACTATTGGTTTGTCAAAATTCTGTAAACACCATGAGATAGCTCATGAAATTTTCCATCTAGACATATGCTTAGCTCTTGCATGGTGCAGGCAGAATTTTGCACTAGAATGTGCGGAAGTTATTTGAAGTTATTTTTATTCTTCAACAAGTTCATTTCTCACTCCATTTCTGTACTTTTACTCAACAGTTTTGTGTGTTTTTATTAGCCCATCTTACAGTATAAACCCCAGTGAAGATGATGGTATAGAATTTATACCAATACAATATAACCAATTTCCGTGGGCAAATTTGGCCGTGGAAACCACCCTTCCTCCGTCGCCAATGGGAACTATTTATAGTTTTTGGCAATTTACTCAAGAACTGTTGGTTGTATCAAAATTCCGAAAACACCACGAGAAAGCTTGTGAAATTCAGCAGCTAGACATATGCTTAGCTGTTGCACGTTGCAGGCAAAATTTTCCACTAGAATGTGGGGAAGTTATTTGAATATATTTTTACTCTTGAACAAGTTCATTTCACACTTCATTTCTACACTTTTACTCATCAGTTTCGTGTGTTTTTCATAGCTTATCTTACAGTATAAACACCAGTGAAGTTGGTGGTATACAATTGTATCAATATAACCAATTTCCTTGGGCAAATTTGGCCATGGAAACATTTTTATTTGTGCCCGGGAGGAAGTAGACAAGGCTAGCTGTGTACTTTCTGCTCAGCAAGTCAGTCTGTGTATGGCAGGCTCAATGACAACGTGGGTTCCAAAACTCTTTGTGTAACTGTCGTCATCATTGATTTCTTTGTGAATTTTTTTTATTTATTGATAGTTTTCTTAGTACAGTCAAGTCGCCTATGGCGTGGCTAATTGGTTCTGGAACAATTCTGTGCCATAGAAATTCATGCCATAGAAATAACTATACTTATGGGAAAAATGGAATTTGGTTCTGGACGGTTGCCCAAAGTCCCCCTTCTCACCCCACTTTTTTCCCTTTGCCTCCACTTTACACAGGCACACAGTCAAGCAATCAGTCAGTGCATGTATTACACGTAACAATAGGCACAAAAAATGATAGGGTGATCAGCCTTGTGTCTACTTGGGCATAATACAATTGTTTGTAAAAACGCTATGAAGTAGTTAGTGACGAAGCACCTATCTCTGAGCTAAGACGAAGTATAATGCCTCCCATCATAACATCACGTATATAAGAATGATTATTAATGTGTTAAATGTGAGTTTTGTTGACACTTGAACATACAAACTTTATCAAATAAACTTCTTCAATCAGTTTTCACCGGGCAGTGTCTGCCATCTTTATTGTTTTGGTCGGTCAGCTGATTGCTGACCAAAACTAGAGTTGCCAGTCTAGCGATTTTGTCGCTAGATTTGGCGACTTTTGATGTGGCCTAGCTACTTTTTTTAGCATTTAGCTATTCAGTGACATTTGGCAACTTTTATTACAGTTTGGCGACATTTTTAGAGATTTTTTTTGTAATAGTTTTCGTTTTTGAAGGCTGCAACATGCTTGCATGCGTCGGCCTTTTTGGATTGGAGCGTGTAGCATTTTATGACCGGATGCCCTTCCTGATGTCTACCAATAGCCCTTGGGTGGATTCGATCCTCCGACCCTACGGCCAGAGCGGAGCGCTCTAACCCACTGCTCTGGCACCTTGCTGTGTTATAAAAATTCGCATCATGGAAGTGCGCGCCATAGGCGACTTGACTGTATCTTGCATTGTAATGGATATTCCCTTGTGTATATTGATATTTGCCTAGCTGAAAGATCAGAGAACACTGCCACAATTAGGAGGAGTACTGTACATACGGGTAAGGTATTTGTAGATTTTTATTGTTTTTGCATTGTTTTCTTAGTGTTTAGAATTATTTTGCATATTCCAGTGTGTGTAATCAAAGCAGTAAATTAAAAATCGAAATACTGTATTATTGTTCGTGAACGAAGAGATATCAGTTGAATGGACACGATCTCCTCACGTCCCTGGACGTACTCTCCCTCACTGGCCTCAGCGTCTAGTTCAGGGTTGCCATTTGGTATTTTTCATTACCAAATGTGGGCCAATTTGGTATTGAAAAATTCGTTGGTAATGAATCAGCATGATCCATTACCAAACGGATTTTTCACATGTATGAATATACAAAGGATGGAGACAGTGGATTGTCTGCCCTCATTGATTAATCTGCTAGCCTACATAGCAGACCTAGCTTTAACTGTGCTTTCGTTACCACATTCTAATGCTGATGCTGAACAAGTATTTAGTCACATGAAAATAGTAAAATCGAAGTTGCGGAACAGAATGAGTGTAAATAGCATGAGAGCAATCTTGACCATAAAGTATGGACTACGTAGGCAGGGAAAATGCTGTCATAACTATGAAATCCCAGATGCAGTAGTAAGAAACATCAGTAAACTGGAGTCGTACAGCAAAGCATCCTCTTCGAGCTCTCATGCAGCAGCATCCAGTCAGGCCATTGATGAGGAAGAAGAGCCAGACTGGGATGTGTTATCTCTGTTTTAATTATCTCATAGTAAGTACTAGTACCTATGTGAAACAGTGTTCATCAGTAACTTTTTCTGTGTTGTATTTCTTGTGGGTGTTAAGGGTATAGTATTAAGCTATTAACAGTCAACCTTCAGCATAACATTGTTAGATAAACAGCATGAGGGGTAGAAGTCCTACACAGTAATCATATGTTCTGCCGTATTAATCTGTTTGTAGCTGGCCAAGGATGTGGATCAGCATATGATAAATGTCAGCTGTGTTTACTTTAAGACCCTTTATTAACTTTATTTATCGACTTTTAGCTACTTTTTGGGGTTAATCTAGTGACAATTAGCTGGTAGGAGTTTGCAACTCTGAGTTCAAAACAATGTAGATGTCAGAAGCTGCCTGGTGAAAACTGACTGAAGAAGTTTATTTGATAAAATTTGTTTGCTCAAGTGTCAACAAAACTCTCATTTAACACATTAATGATCATTCTTATATACAGTAGGCGCGGAAAGTATTGATGTTTTTTTGCCGACATCATTCTTTTTCACGTTAAGTGAAGTAGGGTAAATACTACCCTCCCCTGTGATGCGAAATGAGCTGACGCTTTTTCAACAGGAGCTGGCAACCCTGCTTGATAGGTTTGGCACCACAGGAGCAGGCTCAGTAATGTTTGGGCAGCCACAGGAGGAGGATTGTCTCTGTGTGTGATGCACCACGAGGGCATGTTTTGACTCAAATAACACAGTTATTTGGTTACCTACCACATTCTCATCACGCCTAAAGTAACCACAAGCAAGGACAAACGTGTGGAAGTGATTACTTTATA
>JAGKTI010039411.1:0-10565 GCA_018397915.1 Birgus latro | reverse complement strand
CTATTTCTTGCCCTCATTACCATCATTCCTATTTTTTGCCTTCATTACCATCATTCTTACTATTTCTTGCCCTCATTACTATCATTCCTACTATATTTTGCCTTCATTACTATCATTCGTACTATTTCTTGCCCTCATTACCATCATTCCCACTATTCCGTGCCCTCATTACTATCGTTCCTACAACCACACCTATAATTTTACAACTACTTTTACAACAGACACTACCTCACCAACCACATCACAGCCTTATTACCATATGAACCACTTTGGCAGTCATAGTTATGTCATACACAACCATCACAAACACTGCTGCCACAAAAACTACCCTGATAACTATTACAACAATCCATACGATCAGAGTCAACACTGTCACTGCCGTAATCATCATTTCTGACACAACTGTAGCCACTACCACATCTACCACTACAACAGTTACAAGTATTTCTGTCATTTTCACTACCTCAACCACTGCTTCCTCAGTCACTACAGTACTGTCACAGCCATTACTATCACTATCACAGCTACCGCTACATCATCACTACTACCACAGCTAGCACTACCATTACACCTACCATGGCCACCGCTACCACACTTACCTTTACCACCCTTCTCGCTACCTCACCCACCACAACAACAATAGCCACTGCCACAACTCCTACCGCCCTAATCACCACTTAAGGGGCCATTAGTATCGTCATTACAAGGGCCTCCCATGTTATAATACCCCTGGACCTTCCACTCTCACAAACTCAACCACCACTTTCACCAATTAGCCACAGGCGCCCATATACCATTTACTCACAGCACCCCGAGTACCCCTACCACCATCGTTACATCTACCACCACCGCTACACTTCCCCTGCCGCTACACTTCCCCTGCCGCTACACTTCCCCTGTCGCTACACTTCCCCTGTCGCTACACCTACCATCATCGCTACACTTACCACCGTCGTTACTCCACCACTGTTTCTACATTTACCACCATCACCACACCTACCACCATCACCACACACCTACCACCGTCACCACACCTACCACCATTCTTACACCTACAATCAACACACCTACCATTGTCACTCTACCTGTCCCCATCGCTACACCTTCCACCAAATATCCCACCTACATCCTTACTACACCTCCCACCATTACCCCCTCCCCCCACTATCACCCCCACCCCACCATTACCCCACCACCCACCATTACCTCCCCCCCACCATTACTCCAACTACCACCATTCCCCACCACCACCACCATCACTACACTCACCACCATCGCCACACTTACTCACGGATAATCATCGTTAGTATCTAAGGTCACTGTCCACTAACCCAGAGGACCTGGGTTCGAATCGGCGCTAGCGGAGGTTTTATGCAGCCTCTGGTAGACCCTGGGCTTACCCGGTATGCCCTGACGGGTACACCTGCCGCCTTGTCGGTGGAGGAGGGATGCCTCCGTCACTAATGTCTTCCATCATACGTTTTGTCTGTGATGCCATAGCTAGAGGGATGCTGCCGCTGCCGCCATTTGGGATTGCGCAGGGCTTTCATTTCTGGGTGATCCTTTGTGGCTGTAACATACAGGTATTCGTATCGTTATTACTACATCTACATCATTACACTAATCATCACTAGACCTAGTACAATCACTCCACCTATCATCACTACACCTACTACCATTACTACACCTACTATCATTACTACACCAGTCTTCATCGCTACATCTACTACCATTACCTCGCCAGTCGTCTGTACACCTAATACTATCACAACTATCATCTTCGTTACACCCGATGCTATCACTGCACCTCTCATCGTCACTACATCAACCACCATCACTCTACCTATCATCATCCCTACATTTACCGTCACCACTCTACCTCTCATCATCACTACACCAACCACCATCACTACACTTCTTACCTATCATCATTACAACACCTATCATGCTTACTCATCATCATTGCACTTCTCACCTACCATCACTACGCCTCTCACCTATGATCATTACAGCACCTGTCATCACTACACATCATCACTATATCTACCGCCATAACCACATCTACCACCGTCACCTCAACTGGCTTCACCCCAGTGTCACGGCAGTTCTCACTCACGTTTCATCACAGCAAGGCATAACCACCACCACAGAAACCACCACAAAAACCGTCACAGTCGTCCTCTGTACCACAGCCCACATTCACCCCAATATGATAACAACCCACAGTCGCCCACATTACAGTTCACAGTCATTCTCACCGCAGAAGCCAGCAAACACAACCGCCTGAGCACCCACAACCGCCGCCATAAAAACAATTCACAGTCATTTCCACAACAGGAACCCATAGTCACCACCACCGCTACAGCAATCCACAAACACTTCGCAAGAGTAATAGTGCTAGCTGCAACCACAGAATTATCTGAGCGTGAATCCAGTTAACCTCAGGCCAAAGCTGCCCTTCTGCAGTCCACCATTCTCATCTTCGGAATGGACTGAGGAACGTTTGTATGAACAGGTAGCTCTACCAGCCAGTCATTTCAGTGCCGCCACTTGAAGACGTCCCTCTCCAGCGTCAGTTTCACAACAGCAATTCACAGTAATCTCAGTGTCATAAAACCCCTCAAATATCCCCATTTTCACAGCAGCAAGAACAATCACCCCCACAGCAAAATCCCCCCATCACTTCCAACTCAACAGGTCATAATCAATTCACATTTTACAAACAACTATCTCCACTACCAGCCACAATCGTCCCATTATCATGATAGCCCACAGCACCTTCAATACCACAGTCCACAATCATCTTCACAACAAGAGCCCACAATCGGTCTAGTACAATAGCCCATAATAAACAGAACAGCAGCAATCCACAGTCACTCTCACAGCATCGTTTAATCATCATCACAGCAGCTCAGATTCACTCGCAGTTTCATAGCATCAGCCTCAAGTCATCTCCACAACAAGAACCGACAATCGCCCTCGGTATCACAACTCACAGTCATCACCGCAACTCACAGTCATCCCCATTATCATACGCCATATAACATTATTAACAGAAACATCTACAGTCACATCCGCATTGCAACCAAGCCTCCAACACCAAACACCTTACGACAGGCGCGTGCAAACCGGCCGTTACAACACATACGTCACTATCGCCACAGCAGTAATAATCCCAGTTTTCACTTACACACGCAATTACCACCATCATCGCTCACAGTCACCACTCCACGGCTCAGATTCCTTGCCACAGTAACCCACAATCATCACCATAATTCAGGCATCACTTCACCTACCTGCAATCAGCAACTTCAGCAGTTATCTCACCAACCTTTAATAACCACCTCAACAATCACTCAGTCACCATTCCATAACTCATTGATCATCACAGCTACGAACAGTCACCAACATGTCAAGCACTCACAATCACCACCCCAAGACTCAAAATCATCATCACACCAACCCACATGGACCGTCATAATAACCCTCAGCCTCACCCGATACCACAACTCACAATCTCACCATTACACTGAAACCCACAATCTTAACCTCACAACCAACTGTATCTGTAATCTTAACAAGTGGTGCCAGGCACAACAAACCTCTCCCGACAGCAGTTATTTTAATGCTGTTAAATGCCGATTCGTCTCGCCATTTAGTGTCAGCGCACTATTAGAAGGAAATGGCGCAAATGTTTTCAAGTTATGCCCTCTGAAAATCCGTGATTTTTCATTTGACCTTTCAAGGTCACTCAAGGTCAAAGGTCATGCTGCCAAATGAAAGCCCATATGAAACTTCCTGCGGTATATCTTGGTAATAGTAAATATCTCTACCTTCAACGAGTTTCGAGTTATAGCCCTCTGAATATCCGTGACCTTGAGTTTGACCTTTCAAGGTCACTTACGGTCGGAGGTCAGAGTACCAATTAAAAACCCACATGGGATTTCCTATCTGTTGATAATAGTAAATATCTTTCTATCTTCAACCAGTTTCAAGTTATAACTCCCTGAGTATCATTGACCTTGAGTTTGACCTCTCAGGGTCATTCAAGGTCAAAGGTCTTGGTGCCAAATGAAAGCCAATATTACGAGTTCCTGTATGTTCATAATAGTAAATATCTCTGTCTTCAACCGTCTTCAAGTTATAGCCCTCTGATAATCCGTGGCCTTGATTTTGACATTTCAAGGTCACTCAGTCATCTCCAAAATTTTATCACTTTCTTTTGGGACAAGAAGTTTCATGTAAATTCATTCAGCAGTTTTTTCCGTAATGTTGGTAACAAGCAAACAAACAAACTCGACAAAAACCAATACCTCGCGGTTTCCGCCCGGGCGAGGTAACCATCCATATGAGATCCACTGGAAGACCGAACCTTCTCCGCGGATGGAGAATCCATCCATCTGTCATCCAGTTTTTTCTTTTTTCTTTTTTTTTTCCATCAAAGCGACTACCCATTCCTGACATTAAAGATGATGGTGCCCAGCCTCACTTGTCCCTGTGTGGCTTTAAAGGAGCAGTAAACGCCATCCAACCCTTGGATGTAAATTTCAACAGGCTCAGTCCGGTTGGAGCTTCTTAACACACCAAACCACCAAGCGTCATCTGGTTATATGGTTTCCAGACGTAGTAAACGGTTTCTTGGTGTACAGGAAACCATTTGGTTTGTCACTCAGAGCAGAATCACCCGAAGGCAGCACTACATCGAGTGATTAGATGGCAGGTGCTTCCATCTACCAGAATTAACCATTCGCCATGCTAGTGAAGTACGATGAGGAAGGGGTGTCTTTACTGGAAGCAGTGCATATGAAAACTGGAATGTTGGAATGGTCGTGTTTGTGTGTGCCAAAATCTGTCATCCGTATGAACCGACATGCTGCAGACATAAGCAAGAACATGAAAGGCCATTCCACCAGCAATATCCTGTGGTTGGATCCCTCCATTCAGGGCACACATGCATCGCGAGAGGAGCCCGGTACAGGTGAGCCATCGTAGATCCCAATAATCAATAACCTCTTCACAGCTGCAACAGAGCCCACTCTCCCAAAATCTCACAACTAACAATGAATCCGCCACAACAAGACCCATGGTCAGTCACCGCCACCACAACAAAATCTCAAACTCACCTCACAGTCATTCCACCACAGCAGCACTTCACAATCAGCCACAACAAATTGCCCACACGTGACCCCCCCTCCCTCCCTCTCACTACCACCACATCATCAGAGGGGGAGCTGAAGCAAGCCAGGCAAGAGGAGGAGGGGCAAGGCAGCGGGGTGCCCTGACGTCAAAGGATAAACATCAATAGTGACAAGAGTGCATCATGAAGGGCCCGAGAAATTGGACTAGGTGGACACAAAGGGACGCCTGCACGTCGTTAGTTACCGCCACACACTGATTGCTCACATGGACGGTGGTGGGGCTGGGGCCTTTTGTATAGAGGGGCTTGTCTTCACCTCCCAGCCAGTCAGCGTGACGCAGTGTTGCATTCGACGGGTGAATTTTTCTTGGGAGTTAACTTTTCAGCCCCAAGATGCATTTTTCATTCTGTTCTAACACCCTTCTAATGATTTTATTTATATTTGAGGAGGCTTGCTGCACTGCCTTTAAAAACGCATTATTTCTTGTGATCTTTCTTTAAACTAAACAAGTACGTTTATCGACCGCGTATCTATGTTGCGTCGACGTAATCCTTAGAAGAACCTAAATGGCACATTGCAGAGCCCTGCGTGACTTCATTGTAAGTAAATTAATATAATGGCTTATTCATGCTGCTGCATACTTATTTAGAATCTTGTCTTTAGTTTCAGGACTGTCAGATCTTTAAATCAATTTCAGCACTATCAGATCAACTCTTGGCTCATTCACCTCACTTGAAGCTACTTCACGTCCATCCTCCGAAAAGGTGATGGACTGCACTAGAAAGGCAGCCTCAGCCTGCAGTCTGCTGGGGTCACGTCCAGATGAGCCTGGGTCCACAGCAAACAGCATCCACTGGGATACAGTCAAGTTAATTTAGGTCCATTCTGACTAACTCTGGTTCAGTTAGGTTGAATTAGGTCCAGTTTTTATAATTCAGTCAGTTCAGGGTAATATATATGCAGTTATGTAATTACTGAGACATTAGAATAAACAAACGAGAGTGATGCGGCGAATCATGAGTTAAGGATGAAACTTAATTCCTCTTAAGTAGTAGTTGCAATCCCAGGCCCAGCTGACCATGAACCCGGCTGGCTGCAGACCTTCTTTGGCAGTCCACCATCCTCTTTTTGTGGGATAGGGAGGGAATTGAAGAACGTTTGTTTAACCAGGGTCACCTAGTCATATCAGTGCCACTGCATGAAGGGCAACCCTCTCCAGCACCAGTCTTTATCATTTAAGAGTTGCATCCCCCAGGTTCATCTGAATGCTGAATGAGAACCCAGAAGACTACAGACTGAAGTTCCCCCCCCTCGTGCAGTTTACTATCCCCCTTTCAGGGGATAGGAAAGGAATTGAGGACCGTTTTCATAACCAGTCGGCGGAGCCGCCCAGCTGTCAATGCCAACGAGTGAAGGAGCCCCTTTCCGGCACCATTCCTCTGAAGAAGATCATTGAAGCAGCCGGTCATTAGTCTGTAACGTGTTTTTATATGTATAACCTTCACATACCAGTCATGTAAGTTCACGTCCAGTCAAGCCATCCTCTGGTGGCATATGAACCTGGCAGTTGCTCCGCCGTTTTTATTTTTTAATCAGTCATTCAGTCAAGCCATCCCTTAACTCCTTCAGTACGGTGACGTTATTTTTTGCATTAATCTTGCTGCATGCAACTGATTTTGTCCCCTGTCTGGTAGCAGTCAGAGTAAACTAACATACGGTATCGGACTGAAAACGTTGACGTTGCATCAGGTCCAGTCATCCAGCCAGGCCCAATCAATTCAGGTGCAGCCGATTTCAGGTCACTTCCGTCCCCTGACACACTCAGGCTTTCATGATTCGCTCTCAGGTGACTAAAATCGTCTGGCGATCACAGTAGTAGACTACCAAAGTTGCCTTGACTATAAGAGTGTAATTGGTATCAGTATTAATACTCTCAGGCTCTTGTGATGCACTCTCAGCTGAATGAAATCATCTGGCGTTAGCTGGATTAGAATACTAGAGTTGGTACGACCATGACAGTCTTAACATTCTTTCAAGGCAAATTATGCTACTCTTGACCCATTCAGACTACTTAATGCTTTGAATCAAGGTGACATCAGCTTTTTCTTGTTACTGCCAGACGATATTTTTCTCCTTGTGGTAACCCTCTAATACTGAGGTGGTTTACTAATACTATATCTAATCCCTCCAGTTCGAAAGGTCTGCCCTAAGCTGAATAAAATCGTCAGGAGATGGCAAGAATAAGTTGAAGAAAAAGTACAACACTCCGGGCCACCAGGGTTATGGTCTAATTCAAGTCCAGTGCAGTCAGTCCACTTCAGGTCAGGTTAGGTCTATTCAGGTGTCGGTGGTATTATTAGAACTCTCCGCTCGCAGCCTACAAATCCCTGATTCGATTCCGGGGCTGGCCATGTGACCTGAGAGAAAAAAAGAAAAAAAAAAGTGCTGGAGAACGAATTCATGTGGCGGTGCTGATGTAACTGGTGACTCTGCTGCCTGGTACTATAAACTTCTCTCAGCTCCCTCCCTGTCCCCCGAAAGGAGATTGGTGGACTAAAGGAGAATTGTAATTTTCAGCTCGTAGGCCACCGGGTTCACATCCAAATGAGCCTGGGGTCTCACAACAGAAACAAGTCACTTTAGTGTCAGTCAGGCCCTTCACACCTGTGCCGGTCCAGTTTGGTCGGTCATTTCAGGTCATCTGGGGTCCATTTACATCCATTCAAGTCCAGTTACTGCAGTTTAGGTATATTCACGCTACTTCAGGGCCAGTTAAGCTAAGCCAGGTGTAATTAGGTCCAGGCAGGGCATTTCGGGTCCATTCGACTACGTCAGGTCCAGTTTGGTTCTCTGAGATTCATTTAGATCTTTTAGATTCAATTGGGTAAAATTTTCTCGAATCATGCAAGCCTAATTACATCTATTCGGGTTCAGCCAGATTATTTCAGGTCCAATCAGGTTACTTCAGAGCCAGTTAACGGTCCAGTAGGAACCACTCAGGTTCCTTCAGGGTACTTCTGACCCTTCACATCTGGTCTGTCCCAGTGTCAGTCAACGTCCTTTCATGTCAGTCCAGGTCCAGTCAGGTTTTTCAGATCCATTCCGGCTCAGGCCAGTTCCGAGTCATTTAGGTCAATGTATGCAAGTCCAGTCAGGCCACTTCAGGACCAGTTAGGTCAAACCAGGTTCATTCAGTGTATTCTGTTTCGGAAAGGCCAATAGCTCGGTCGGTACAGTACCATAACGCATCGCATGTTACTGGCATTCATAGCCTTCCTCGTCCTCCTCCAGCCTCCTACACACTCTGTACCTCTCCCTCCACTTACCGGCACCCATCATCTTCCACCCCGTCACTCACACCTAACCCCCCCCCCTTCATATATTGGTGGGAAGTACAACGTTGATCTGCCTATAAGGAAGTCCAGGTAATGAGGAGATGACTGAATGGGATACGTGAGCTATCGCAAGTTGGTTTCCATTTTGTTAGTTAATTATCTGTTTTTTCCGGATATTATTTTTCCTTATTGATTAGTTTTGATCAACTTTGAGTGGCAGAAACGATGACGCAGGCCAGCAAGAAAATCAGAGGTCAAATCTTGTGTTATTAAATAATACCAGCTACAGACGCCATGACAGCATTACTGGGTATTCTGTCATGGTGGTGGGCAGCGGTGATCACAGTTCTGCCCCCGGTTCACTTTAGCACACAAACCATCCCCCAACCTGTGGGTGGCCCACCTTTGGTTGGACAAAAGAAGTGGGACGAAGATGATAAAAAATGGCAAACTAAAATCAAGTCCTGGGTAGGAAAATACTGGGAAAATATTCAAAATATTTTGATCGTGATTGCCGGTGTGGCTGTGGGCATGGGTATCGCCGTTTGGAAGGAGAAGGGCGGAGCTTTGACGCCTGCACATCTCGAGCACATCAAGGAATTGCACCCAGTACCCTCCCTCTGGTGCCTGGACAGCTGGGGCCGATTGGTGCCTCTCCTCCGTCAGGTGCTTCTCGACCCTTATAGAAGTGCCGAGGAAACGTGTGGATCACCCCCCGTCGTCTACCACACCATGCCACTCCATTCCATCCAATGCTAGCCGACATCCGCCTATTTTATATTATTTACCCAGTCATTTTCCTTCTTATCATGATTTTTCTTGGTGCAGTTATTTCACGGTATTTCAAGCCTGAAAAGCCTTGATTTTGTTTGTCTTTGTATGAAAAAATATTGCTGGAATAAAATCTTCTGACCCCCGGACGTGCTTCGACGAGTATGCGGCCCACAAGAAGGAGCGCAGCCAGGTGCTCGCAGACATCAGATTTTAATTAAGTTATCCACACATTGCCCTTAATCGTATCATGGTTGTTCCCTTGATTTCGTTGGCTGGAATAAAATATTCTGACGCCACCCAAACTTGTAGGCTTAATTCTTATCCACACGGTCACACAAATCCATGCTGAATCATAACCACACGGATTTGGTGGGATCATTGTAGACAGAAACGCTCCACATACAACCATCGCAACGACAGTCATGTCCAGGAAGACGAGGATTAAACTCTGATCTACTTTAACTTGATATCTCCCTAACTGCTGCGTATATGGTTGGAGACTACAATCGCTGGCGTGTTTGGGGCCAACGACCTGTATCATGAAGACTAGTTATACTCTTCGCTGTACAGCCCTTACACGAGCGGAGGTCTCTTAACTCATACAAAACTGCTCAAAAGGGACAGACAATGAAAGCATACGAAGACCTAGTGGCATGATTTGTTGTCAGGCCAGTGGGTTAGAGATGGGCCTTGGCTGCAACTTTCATTTTCTCTCCCACAGCAACATTTACTGCTAATGCGTTCATTACTACACCTACTCTTATCATTATCAGCCCCCAAACATCACCCACACTTTACCATATTATTACACCTACTCCTATTATTATTATTATTATTATTACACCTACTCTTATTATTACCACCAGTCAAACGTCACGAGCGTAAGGTTGGCAGTTGGAGTCCACACAAGGGTGGCGTATTTCTAGTGAGAGATGTAGCTGTCTCTCCTAGGATCTCTCCTTGCTGTGCAGAGCTGTATGGTCCATTGGTCCTAGCTAGCTCGGGGGATACACCGTCCTTTGTTATTCGTGTTTTTTCTCCATCCGACAGTCAATTACATTAGTACTTTTTTTTTCACTGTGTTCCAACTCAGGAAGATATGAAGCTATCTTTGTATAAAAAAAAAAAAAAAAGATAAAACCGGAGTTAGCAATAATGGGATTCCTTTCTCCATCTTGCCTCTGCTTCATTCTTTCTATCTATCTATCTATTGCCAGATGCCTCAATCCCGAACGGGGTGGCCACAAACAAATCGCCTCCATGTCACTCTGTCCCCTGCCATTTCACTACCACGCTCCCAACTCACACCCCTCTCTCT
>JAGKTI010039410.1:0-10565 GCA_018397915.1 Birgus latro | reverse complement strand
AACTAACTGTTATGTAGCGTGGTGTATGTGATACACGGTGTAGGTGTAATAGTTGTAGTGTAACTGTACCTATGTGTAAAGCAATAATAATAATACAAATTAATGCAATAATAAAGGCGACGAGGGCAGAGGAGATGAGGTGGGAGCATGTAGCAGAGACAATCAATGGTCCTGGACATCTGCTTCACCCAACAACTGTACCTGTGGAATGTGTCAAGGTGGAACATCAATAGTGTCAGTGTGAGAATATGTACTAAATTACAATTTCGTCCACCCAGCAATCAATCCATACACAACAGAAAGTACTCTTAAGCTGAAAATCAGTTAACAGCAAGTTTCGTACATAGGATGTCATCATTATTTCCTTAATAGTGCCCTTTTTAACCTATACTTACGCCTAATAAAGGGCTCGTTGTCAGTGTCCTCAGTTGGGATCGCTGCGACTACCCATTTGTCCTCGGTGTCCTCAGTTGGGATCGCCTTGACTACACGCTTATAGCTATACTTATTATTACAAAGGGCTCGTCGTCAGTGTCCGTGGTTGGGATCACCGCGACTGCCCATTTGTCCTCAGTGTCCTCGGTTGGGATCGCCGTGACTGCTCACATATAACTACACTTATTTCTACAAAGGGCTCGTCATCAGTGTCCGTGGTTGGGACCACCGCGACTGCCCGTTTGTCCTCGGTGTCCTCGGTTGGGATCGCCGTGACTACGCGCTTATAACTAATAAAGATAAGTCGAGAATCCCTATGCAAACTTGGGCAGGTCACATTTTAACACCCTGCGTAGGTGTGAACACTCATGTGGCTTCTGTGTAATCTCCGGGAATCCTCAGGGAGGCCCACAGCTCGAGACACACCACAAGGTAATTCAAACAGCCTCATATTGCCTCTGTGGGGTCTCGAACTTCCCCCTTAACCTACGGTACATACAATATGTACTAGCCCTATGCTTATGGCTAATAAGGGCTTGTCATCGGTGTCCTCGGTTGGGATCGCCGCTACTGCTCATTTGTTCTCGGTGTCCTCGGTTGGGATCGCTGTGGCTGCACATTCATCATTGGTGTCCTCGGTTGGGATCACTGCGACTGTGCACTTATGAGCTATGGTACATATGTATGTACAGACCCCAGACATATTATGTCCTGTGGGGCCAACAAGCGAGACGTGAGATCTTAGCAGCATAGTACTGACTGGGAACCCAGTGTACGACAGATACCCACATTAATCATCATTCAGCAGGCAAGACATCAGGTCTGCGCCCACATTGTCACTTCCCTTGATGTATCTCACAAGAAAGTTAAATTGCTGCAAATACAGTGTCCAGCGTGTCAGTCTTGCATTAGCTGTCTTAGTTGTGCTGAGACTAGTGAGTGGCATATGATCAGTTTCCAGAGTAAATGGTGCTCCGTACAAATAATAGTAATATTTCTTAACACCATCAACCACAGCCAAGAGTTCCTTCTCCACAGTACTATAATTCCTCTCAGCGGGTTTTAGTTTACGGCTGTGACATGCCACTGGGAAAATTCCACCCTCCGATTCTTGCATAAGTACTGCACCTACTCCATCTTGTGAGGCATCGGTACGCAGTACGAAAGGTTTATTGGAATTGGGGAGCTGTAAAATGGGCTCCTTACACAGCATGTTCTTGAGGGTGGCAAAGGATCTCTCTTGCGCTTCTCCCCATTCATTGGTATTTGGAGCATACTTCTGAAGCGTCTCGTACAACGGCTGGGCAATGAGAGCAAAATTGGGGATAAAACTTCTATAATACCCCGCTAAACCGAGGAATGCCCTGACCTGTTTCTTGGTCACGGGTCTCAGGGCTTCCTTAACTTTTCTGATCTTATCACCCTGACACCTGCAGCAATTGTTGCCAACGATATGTCCGAGGAACTCCACTTCACTCTGCGCAGTCTTACACTTGCTGGGTTTTACAGTCAGGCTGAAACTCTGGAATCTACTGAAGACAATTTCCAAGAGTCTGAGGTGCTCCTCCAATGTGGCAGAATGCACAAGGACATCATCAACGAACATTTCTACTCCTATGATACCATGGGGCACTTGTCTCATGACTCAATTGAATACTGCTGGGGAATTGGTAAGTCCAAATGGAAGGACTTTGTACTGGTACAACCCCCTAGGAGTAGCAAAAGCGGTGAACTGACAACACTCGGGATGAAGGGGAATCTGGAAGAATCCCTTTGCTAGATCGAGCTTTGTGAAGTATTGTGACCCTGCCAGCTTGGAGAAGATGGCAATATGGTCACCCATTGGCTCAGCATCCACTTTAGTGATTGCGTTTAGCCTCCTATAATCGCCACAAATCCTTACTCCGCCATCCGTCTTGCGGACTACTACCATTGGACTGCAGTATGGAGATGAAGACTTTTCAGTAATACCTGCAGCCTCCATGTCGGCAATTTCCTTATCTACTGTGTCCAGTAGTCGCATGGGGATTGGATATGGCTTAACCTTTACAGGAGTATTGCTGGTCAACTCAACTTTGTGACACTCAACCTTTGCGAGTCTAGGTTGGTCAGAGAAGACACCAGCAAACCGACAGAGCAGTGACCTTATGACATTTTGGTCATCTAATGCTAAGTCAGTGTTAAGTAAGACATCTCCAACAGTCTCCTCCTGCCGGGACTGAGCGGTTAAGGGCTCATCGTCAGTGTCCTCGGTTGGGATCACCGCGACTGCCCCAGTTTCTTCTGATGGCTGGTCACTGTCACTGAGTACAGGAAAGCCAGCTTCCTCAGAGTTTGGCTCATGATACGCCTTCAACATATTAATGTGGAATCTTTTCCGAAGATTCCCCATCTGGATTATGTAGTTGAGGTCTGAAGCGCACTCTACTACATTGTATGGACCCTTCCACTGTGTTAGTAACTTGTTCTGGGCAGTGGGGAGTAACACCAGGCATTTATCACCTGGACTGAACTTCCGAAGCTTTGCTTTCTTATCATAATAAGCCTTCTGAACTCCGCGCACCTTGATCAATTCTTCCTTAGCTAACTCGCATGTCGACTGGAGGCGGTCAGCTAAATCAAGGACATAGGTGTAGGTGGTCTTGACTTCAGGGTTGGGTTCTTCATCGTCCCATAACTCTCGAAGGACTTGAAGTGGCCCACGGACCGACCTTCCATATACCAGTTCAAAAGGTGAGAACTTCAAGGAATGCTGTGGGGCTTCTCGATAAGCAAAAAGAAGAGGAGCAATGAACCGCGGCCATTCTTTTGGCTGTTCAGCGCCCATGCGCTTCAACATCTTCTTGAGAGTCCCATTGAACCTCTCACACAACCCGTTACACATGGGGTGGTAGGGCGTAGTTCGCAAGCCTCGGATTGATAACAACCTGAATGCTTCATTCATCATTGCAGAGGTGAACTGTGAACCCCGGTCGCTTAAGACCTCCTTGGGGATACCTACTCGGCAGAACACCTCAATTAATGCCTCCGCAACAGTGACGGCCTCTATATTCTTAAGGGCCACGGCTTCAGGCCACCGTGTGCTGAAATCAACGATAGTGAGGATGTACTTTGATCCATCACTAGCCCTAGGAGTGATTGGCCCAACAATGTCAACTGCTACTCTCTCAAACGGTTCAGAGATTACAGGCAATGGCTTCAATGGCACGGGACAGACTCGACCGTGGTCAGTGGTACGCTGACACACATCGCAGGAACGCACTAGCCTAGTTATTTCCTGTTCCATTCCTGGCCAGAAAAAGTCAGCATGGATGTGGTCAGAGGTTTTCCTTTGGCCCATGTGACCTCCCATCACTGAACAATGACCCAATTCAAACACTGCTCGGTGATACTTCGCAGGAACGACAAACTGCAGTCAAACCTCACCCTGGGGTGTTTGTGACTCACGGTACAGCCGTCCTCGCTTACAAAGGAACCTGGCTCGACCAACCTGCAAATACTTCATCACATTACCTTCCAGTTTCCTAAGCACTGTGGCAAGTGTCGGGTCAGACTGTTGCTCTTGGACAACGTCTTGACTGTGTATCAGATCTTGCAGCGTTGCAATGGTCAGCGGGGTGACACGGTTCAGAGCCTTGGCCATGGCTCGTGTTACTGCAGCAGCCGAAGTCTGTGTAGCAATGTCTACGGCGCAACTATTTTTGATGCCTGGTATGTTACCTATAATAAGGTCAAACAAAGGTTCTGACATGACAACTGCAACTGTCGAACCTGTGTGAAAGGGAGATGCTACCTGGATACATGCCTCAGGGAACAGTCTCACTGATCCATCAATAAGTCTAACTTGGGTGTACCTACCTGTGTACTCCTTGGGTCGAACTAGACTCTGCTTGATGGAGCAACCTGAGGAACCATTGTCCCTCAGAACATTTACAGAAAAACCTCCCACAAACCCTGGCTGAACAAGAAAGGCACTCTTGCTAGTGGATGGGTCAGAGGAGGCAGTAGCTAGTCATTGATGAGACTGAGGAGGGTACGATGCGGCAAACGTAGTGCCCTGAGAACTATATGCCTTAGGGGTCGTACCCGAACTAGATGCATGAGGAGTTGTACTCACCATCTGGGGAGCAGGAGCACTGACGGCCTGTGGAGGAGAGTTCACCATCTGAGGGGAACTAGTGAACTGTGAAGGAGGAGCTGTGCTGGTGGGGATGGCACCATCGTGCGCCTGTTGGGGAATGAAGGCTGCATTTGCCTCCTGCCTCCCATACACTGGGGTTGGTGCTGAAAAGGTTTGTCCCAGTTGTCAATTGCGTGACTGATACTGCTGCTGCTTAGGGTACTGCTGCTGGTTAGGGTACTGCTTGTACCTCTCTCCAGTCAGGTTTCTGTGTATTCTGCCCATGGTCCTTCTGCGGTTTGTTTGGACCTTGGTCATTATTCTGAGAACACCCTTGATGCTGGGGTTCAGTCTGGGATTGCTTACCAGACTTAGGAGTATCTTTCTTATTCCATGGCTGTTGCCTACGAGTTTGGTACCTGTACGCAGTAAAGAAAGCATCAGCCTTTTCCACCATTTGGGTTGCATCCTTCACTTTGGACATCTTGAGCTGGGCCATAAGCTCAGCAGGCCACGACTTTTCCAGCTGTGTGCGCAGCACGAGGTCGATCATCCCTCTCGTGTGCTGGGAGTCTCGTCCTTCTCCATCCACTCGCCTAAGTATGCCGTGAGACGGTCAAGGAACTGAACAGCTGTCTCCCTTTCCTGGAGACGCACTTTCATGAACTGATTCCAAGCATGATCAACAGTAAGACCGTACGCTTTGATGAGTGCGGTCTTCATCATCTCATACGTGAGATTATCTCCGCGAATTCTGTGGAGAATGTCGAGGGCAGGCCCTCAAACAGGCTAAGGAACTGAAGCTGCTTAGCTGCCTCATCCAGATCGTACAGCTTTGCCATGTCTTCGAAACGAGCTGTAAATGGCTCAATTCGCTCGCCTTCCTTGTAAGAAGGAAGCTTGAGACGTGGAGTTGCTAGAAAAGGTGCTGAGAGAGCAGTAGTGGAGCTTGGATTGGCTGCACCCAATGTGCCTGAAGCCAAGGAATCTCGCTTCAGCTTCAGCACTTCAAGCTCGTATTTACGTTCACGCTCTCGTTCCTCGCGCTCGGCACGCTCACCTTCTTCACGTGCTTCACGCTCATGTTCACGTGCTTTGTCACACTCTTGTTCCTCGTACTCACGTTGTTCTTTCTCATGTTCACGTTGAATTTTCCGCTCTTAACGGGCGGCATTCTCGCATTGCTGCTTGTAATTGAAGCGCGACAGGAGATAATCTCGAATTTCCCGGGGGTTAGTAAGCCCCATATCCTTAGCTTCTTGCACGAATGCACTGGATTCCATCGTGCTTAGTTTGAGACAGAGTGACTAAAGTAAGAGTGAGTGAGTAATTTGGTAATAATTCCAAGCTAGGAGTTTATCCTGGCGAGGTCGCCAGATGTCAGGGGGAATGTAATTCAAGAAGATAATGTAATATTGTATAATTGGGGTATACAATGTATAGCTATGTGTGCTAGGAATGACTATGGAGTCATTTATTACGAGAGAATAGACTCGTGAAATCAAGTAGCGATTTCACTTTTATGCTGGCTTACTTCGCCAATTCTCTGGAGTCGAGAATTTATAGACTTTCTCAACGGTACACAGCAGAGACTAGATGCTCAAGTAGGCTGTAATATTGTACCTTTGGCCTCTAAGAAAGTTAGTTTCTCCCCTTAACATTAAAAAAATAATAATAATAATCAGGATCTTGGCTGAGCCAAACTCCTAGCTAGCACAACGGATTTAAGGATTAATGCCAAAAGCTGGCTTAAGTACCAGTCGTGATTAATATAAAGAGTTGTGCTAACGTGGAGTAGCAAAAGTGTACTAAATATGTGGAAAAGTTAAACACGACTGTTACATTTAACAAAGCTCAAGAAAACGAACTGTAAATTTATTGAATACAAGAAAATAAATTTATGTTACATGACTCCAATTCAAATCAAAGAAAGGGAAATGCACTCACTCAAACACTCAGACAAACAGCTAAATAACCCAAAAACTTAAGCCTAGGAAAATAAAAGGAAATACTAATCAGTATAGATGAGACCATGCTGAAGTCGATCACCAACAGGTGGGAGCTTCGGGAATACACGCCAATACAAGCTGAGATCTGAAATTGCTAAGAAAAGTGATCACTCGAGCTCTCGTAAAGCACAACCGCACTCTCCGTGACTACAAGACATACTGACTCTGTTTTCGAGTGTCAGACGTGAGGAATGTGAGAAAGGGGTGTGGCCGTAACGGCCTGGGAGGCAGAAGTGATAATTCAGAATTTATCGCTCGGAGGAATGGACCATCTGCACATAAAAACAATCACTCGCAAAAGAATGAAAGTTTTGACAACTTGATGCGAATATAAGTACGCGAGCGGACGGTTGAGAGAATGAGCGACCGTGCATTTCATAATAATTCGTTGCTCCAGCAAAATCACTCGATGTCACAATTTACGTTACATAATTTTACGATGTAGAAAATTCGTGACAACCACCACCTTTGGCTCTCCTCTCCTTTCACTGATCCACGTGGTGAAAAAGCCTACATCTTTTCTATCTTTAATGACCTAGAGCAGCTTGTACAGCACCCTACCCATGTCCCTGACTGCCTTGGAGAGAGTTCCAACATACTTGACCTTTTCCTAACAACTAATCCTTCTGCTTACACTGTTAATCTTTTCTCTTCGTTGGGCTCCTCCGGTCATAACCTTATTACCTTAACCTGTCCTATCGCTCCGTTACAGCCTGTGGACCCTCCAAAGAAACGCCTCCTGTGGCACTTTGGAGCTGCAGATTGGGAGGCCCTCAGGCAGTACTTCTTTGATTTTCCTTGGAATGATTATTACTTCCATGGCCGGGAGCCGTCTGAGTGTGCCTTGTGCA
The DNA here is from genome assembly GCA_018397915.1 of Birgus latro. Lineage (NCBI taxonomy): Eukaryota > Metazoa > Arthropoda > Malacostraca > Decapoda > Coenobitidae > Birgus > Birgus latro. The sequence continues at coordinate 3,150 of JAGKTI010039410.1, read as the reverse complement.
TTACGGAGGTTATTCTCTCGGGCATGGAAGCATACATTGCTTTCTCATATCCTCTGACTAATGCAAGTAAGCCTTGGTTTAATCACGCTTGTTCTAATGCTGTCCGCAACAAGGAGAGGGCCTTTAAAAGGTACCGGAGCCAACCCACCCCTGAATCACATCTTTTTTATATTTCTTCCCGGAATTGAGCTAAGTCTGTTCTTCACTCTGCTAAAAATAATTTCATCCGTGCTAAATGTTCCCAACCCTCCAACTCGAATTCTTCTCGCTTCTTTTGGCACGTTGCCAAAAACCTTTCTAACAACTTTACCTCATCATCCTTCCCTCCTTTTTTCTACTGTGATGGCTCTGTAGCTATTTCTTCTACTGATAAAGCTCTCTTCGCTCAGACTTTCTCCTCCAATTCCACCTTAGACGATTCCGGTGCTGTTCCTCCATCACTTCCCCCTTCAGACTTCCTCATGACTGGCATTAAAATTTTTTCAGCTGATGTATTTTCTGCCATCACTGGCCTCAATATTAACAAGGCACATGGGCCTGATGGAGTCCCTCCTGTTGTCCTCAAAAACTGTGCTTCTGTGCTTGCACCCTGCATAGGTTAACACTTTCACCTTTGTCTCTCAACTTGTACCTTTCTTTCTTGCTGAAAGTTTGCTCTCATTCAGCCAGTCCCAAAGAAGGGTGACCATTCCCAACACTCTAACTATCGTCCAATTGCTTTAACATCCTTTGTCTCAAAGGTTTTCGAATCATTTCTTAACAGAAAAATTTTAAAGCATCTTTCCTGTCACAACCTTCTTTCTGATCGTCAGTATGGGTTCCGTCAGGGACGCTCCACTGGCGATCTTCTCACCTACCTTTCGGACTCCTGGTCATCCTCCTTTCGGGACTTTGGCGAAAGCTTTGACATTGCACTTGACATCTCAAAGGCTTTCGATCGAGTCTGGCATAAATCTTTGATTTCCAAACTGCCCTCCTACGGTTTCTATCCTTCCATCTGTGCCTTCATCTCTAGCTTCCTTTCTGGTCATTCTATAGCTGCTGTTGTAGACGGCCATCATTCTTCTCCTAGACCTATAAACAGTGGTGTTCCCCAGGGCTCTGTTGTATCACCAACTCTCTTCCTTTTATTCATCAATGACCTTCTAAGCTGTACATCTAACCCTATCCACTCATATGCTGATGATTCCACCCTTCACCTTTCCATTCGATTTCCGCAACGTCCATCTCAGCAGTTACTTCAGCAAACAAGGGATAAGTGGCACACCTAATGTCTGACTTGGCTCGTATCTCTGACTGGGGTAAAAATAATCTTGTTATTTTTAATGCATCAAAAACTCAGTTCTTACACTTATCAACCCAACAAAATCTTCCTCAGGATTACCCACTAATGTTTAATTATGTCCATCTCAGTCCTGCATCATCCTTGAACATGCTTGGGGTTTCATTCTGTCGGGATTTGTCTTGGAAAGAACATATTACATCTCTTGTGAAATCTGCTTCCAAGAGATTAGGTGTGCTAAGCCGACTCCGAACTTTCTTTACCCCTGCACAGTTGTTGACCTTGTACACGGGTTTTATTCGCCTGTGTATGGAGTACAACTCTCATGTGTGGGGAGGCTCCCCACATGCAGCTCTTCTCAATAGGGTGGAGTCAAAGGCTTTTCGTCTCATTAACTCTCCTCCTCTTACTGATTCCCTTCAACCTTTGTCTCTTCGCCGCACTGTTGCTTCTTTATCTCTCTTCTATCGCTACTTCAGTGATCACTGTTCCTCTGAACTGTCTGCTTGCATCCCTCCACCTCTACGACGGGCACGTAGTACCCGTCTAGCAACAAACTCTCATCCCCTTTCTGTCCAACTCTCTAATGCAAAAGTTAACCGTTACTCCCAGTCCTTCATTTATGCAACTGGTCAACTCTGGAACTGTCTCCCTCTGTCTGTATTCCCTACTTCCTATGATCTCCAGTCCTTCAAACGGAGTGTGTCCAGGCATCTCAAAATGAATGGATCTTGAATTCGGCTCTCTTTTGTATTGTTTTTACATTTTCTTGGAGGGAACAGTATGCGGGCCCATGGCCTTTGGTTCCCTCTTCCTTGCATACAAACAAACAAACAAACATTACATCCCTTCGCATTCACTGCTGCGTTCACTCTATGTTCATTGACTGATTAACTGACTGGCTGAATACTCGGTCCTTCACTGATGAACTCACAGACTCTTCCTAACCAGCTCGGTAACTGACACTCCCTGTCATTGTCCATGTACCACCGACTGACTGACTCACTGACTCTTCACGTACTGTCCGTTACTGACTCTGTGGCCCCACTCACTAACTGCTGACTCGATGCCGTGCATTCACTCTGTCTGTTACAAACTAACCTCCCTGGCTCACTGTCTGCAAGTGGGGTGGTCCCTATAAATAACCCCTCCCCATTATATTACTAGTTCAGCCCAGAACATTCTCGAGCCCAGGAGATACTCATATTTTTCCACGTATCCATGTACTTAAATTAACAATAACAATAACAGTAATGACAAAAACTTTTTCCTAAAGTAAGAAAGTAAACAAAACAGACATGATGTTCCTAGAATGTTCCTCACATCCCCTGATATAAAACACTAACGCAGTCCTATGACATTACCCTTAATTTCTAGAATGCTTCTCACAACTCCAGATATAATCCTACGGTATACCACTTAATTTCTACAATGTTCCTCACTGACCAGCCAGCCAGCACCGCAGTAGACGTGACGTCACTACTACCTAGCTAATAAGATATACAGACAACTGTGAGGTACGAGACTGAAAGATCCCAGTTTGCTTTAAATTTTGGATTTTTAACATATTTTCAATGAGCCAGATCATAATAAAATAAAAACTCGATATCTGTTAAGACAAGCATCATTTTGTAGCGTAAAACACTTCCATCACAAGGTGAGGAAAATCTCATTAACACTTCCATTAGCACAGAGCTCAGTGGGAGTGGTATTACCCTATCATTTTTATTCCATGGTTCTATTGATGTTTTACTGTACGCCACTTCTGTTTATTCGTCGTTGAAGGCTTTTTTACACTCGGACTCTCGAAGCGAGAGTGGGTGTTGTGTTTGACTGGTGTGTGTGTGTGTGTGTGTGTGTGTGTGTGT
>JAGKTI010039409.1:0-10565 GCA_018397915.1 Birgus latro | reverse complement strand
TTGGTTCCTTCTTCCTTGCATAAAAAAAAAAAAAAAATGGCCCTATGGGGTCATCCAATTGGTCCCCTACAATGTTGATGTTGTGCCTATATCTAAGTGTGATGTGCGATGTTCGGTGCTCCTTAATGTTGGCTAAGTTATATTTGCACGAATCATCTGCAACAGCACTCAATCCAAATCTAAGCTGCTAACTGACGAGGCCCGGATGATGTCCTAATCTGAGCCTAGCTAGATGAACTCGATATGTTCTATTTAAGGATACCTGTGGTGGGTGAATGTCGGAAGGAGGGCTTGTAGCAGTGTTCTGAAAAAGGAGTTGTATTGTCCTGCATATGGTGTATATGTGTTTTTTCATTGCTTGTGTTGGAGCATCTGGAGAGGGGATACTGCTGAAGAGGGTCTGGTAATGCTTGTGTGGTGACAGAGAGAAGCCTACCGGCAGTGTCGTTTATTTATTTATTGTTTTTTTACAATAACAGAGAAATGAAAAAACAAAGGAATAAAAAACTAATCCATGCACCAGATTACAGGTGTCCTCATTCATAGAAAATCTGTTAACAGTTGAAGTAACAGAACAGAGGAAGGAAAAAATAAAAGAATAAAAATTTAATCCATCCACCAGATTACATGTGTCCTCATTCATAGAAAATCCGTAATACTTGGAGCTGAAGAGCCATATGTTGAAGTTTTTGGGAAAAGCACTTTGGGACAAGTTCCAAAGACATGCAGTTCAGGGAATGAAGGTATTATGATAGGCAGAAGTTCTGCAATGTGGCAGTGTGACAGTTCAGACATGAGCCCTACCAGATACCCATATAGCGTGGGGGAAGGCGTGGAGAGGTGGCACAATGGATGCAACTTCATCTGAGCATTTGCCAAAAAAGTTTTTGTAAAATAATGCACAGCAGGCAGCATTCCCTCATATTTGTAGGGGTGGTAGTTCATTTGTAAAAGTAGGGTTATTTAATAATTCTAACAGTTTTGTTCTGAATTTTGTCCAGTTGTTTTTGTGCAACCTCTCCACATCCATTCCACAAGGGTGAGCAATATTCCACCTATGAGGGCACAAGACTCTTGTTATTTATAGCTAACTGCTCGTCAGTGAAGAAGTTTCGGACTTTGTACAATAATCCAAGTTTCACCGAAGCGGTTTTAGCAAGTGATCTAACATGAGTGGCCCAGCTGAGGGCATTGTTACTTTTAGAGATAGAAATATTAGTAGCAGTGACGGTTCAGGCAGTATCTGTGTATTAGTAAACTGTATATAGTTGGTTTTCATAACATTAATAAGTAATGTCTCAGTTACTGAGACAATGTTATTTTGTCCCTGTTCACTTATCTATGTCATGGTTTATGAAGATTGCTGTACTGAGTTGTAAGTTAGATATATAAAACTTTGTGAATGAGTGAGCGAATGAACTGTGACGTGCTGAGTCATCTGCATATGAATGAATGAGATTATGGGTGACAGATAAGTGATCAGTAAAATGAATTAGGAATAGGGTTGGAGCCAGAACTGATTCTTGTGGAAATTGGAATATTCATCATTTACTTTTACTCTTATCTTTCTGTCACTGAGACATGAGGAAATCAGAGGAACAGAAGATGATAGTCCATAGCAAGGTAGTTTGGATGGCAGGGAACGGTGTTACACTCCCTCAAAAGCTTTAAAAATACCAAGTGTTACTGCATGAGTTTCTCCATGTTGTTCAGTTGATTGATGGATGGTATGGCGATCGAGTATATCAACAGTCTATCTATCGTAACAAAAACCATACTGTCTGCCTCTAAGTTGTTAGATGCAAGACGTTTAACAATGTGCATATTAATTACAATTTCAAATACTTTATGAAGAGAAAACGTGATAGCTATTGGTCTGTAATCAGAGGGCTCAGAGAACTTTTCTTCGGAACTGGGTGGATATTGGCTTTATTCCAAGAATTAGCGAATGGAGAAGAACGTATGCATAGTCTGAATAATTTAGCTAGAATGGGAGCAAGTTATGGGGACCATTTTTTCAAAACAACTGGAGGAATTCCATCTGGACCTGGAGCTTTGTTGGTTGGTAAATTGTCTTGGGTGTATTTTACGTATCTAGTCTGTATCTCAAGTGAAGCGATTTTGGGAAAGTCAAATTCTAGTACAAGGACGTTCTGGCTGATTGCTTCTAAGGTAGAATTTCTGACAAATGTAGCTACTGGCAAGGATGTTCGCTTAACCACGCAGCCATAGTGTTGCCATCTGAAGATTTTAGTGGGGACATGGGTGATAACTTGTTAAAAGTTATTACTGAAAGAATTTAGAGCCGACCAGAATATTCTATTGTCATTGGGAAAATTTAATAGTCTGGATGCTTTGCTGTGAAAGAAACAAAATGATTTAGCGAGATCTATTACCGCTTTTGCATGGTTTGAAGCAATTTTAAATTGACAAAGTGATTCATATGTTTTTGCTTTTAAGTAAAAGTTATATGCTAATGACTTCTGGGTAGTTGTTCTGGCACAACTGCTGTCAGATCATTATGGGGAGTCCGATCTTTTAGTGAACTGTTGACTAGGTGTTAACAATTTCATACCAGCTTGTATTAGGTCATTAATGTGGGACTGGGTAGAACTGATGTCATTGGAGATGAAAGACTGTCACGGAATATCAGCATGATAATTTCGAAATTCATCCCAATCTGCCCTTTCAAAGTGCCGTCTGGTCACACTGACAGATTCAGAATGGGGAGGTATGGGGCACCTGACTAATGAGGCCTTGATGATAATGTGGTCAGAGGATCCAAGTGGTGACAGTATTTCTATCCTTTATTGATCTGGATTATTTGTCAGGAATAGGTCCAAGAGATGATCTGGTATTCTGTGGTTGCCTTTACTGATTGCAGATTAAACGATCCTGCAAACAGCTCGCATTCTCGACCATTAGCGTTAGTCCTGACAGAATGCAATAAGCATTCTACATTATGGATGTTAAAATCACCCAAAACAGTAATTTTAGTGGTATGGGTGAGGCTGAGATTGGTCAACTGTGTGGATATGTAGTAAAATATGCTGGGTTCTGAAGAAGCATTGGAGAAGCAATAAACTATACAGATATATTTGGTAATATTTAGGTAATTTTGTTCAAATAATGAATAATCAAAATTACCTGAAGTGAAGTTCAAAATAGATTCAACTGCAAATTCAGATTTGATATAACAACAGGTGCCACCCATGTTACGGAAGTATGTGAGAAGATAGTAGCCAGGAAAACAAAATGAGGATATGTCAGTAGAGGGGGAGATTTGGGTACTTGTGAAAAGCTGGGCTAGAGGGGATATAGACTGGAGGAAAAAGGTGAACGGAATTCAGACTGGTACTAAGACCACAGATATTTGTGAAATATAAGGCTGAACCTGTGCTTCTCTGTTCACGAGCACGAACAGTGTTTGCAAAAACCTCTGTCGACATAGTCGTTTGATTGTGACCAAGAGGACCCTGTGCTGCCAGCCCTACTCTGCCGGTGGTGGCAATCCGAGATACCACCAAATTTGCTGAGAATAATGCAGTGGCCACTGCTAAGGGGAGATGGGAATAGAAGATGTGACATTTCATGTGCATGTAGTGTGGTGCTGACGGTTGGAGGTAGAGGTATTACGAGAGTATGCTGGCCTACTCTCTGTATTAACGAACACTGAAAATGTTCAGCAAAGAGAGATGCTCAGGAACAAGTCTTGTGGGCTGGTGAATCAGGAGCTCCAGCTCTCCCTTTCACCACCTTGACATCCACCTCGGGAGTACCACGCTACGAATGATGGTACAGTCCACGTCCTACAGTGCACCCTAGACGAGGAGGAGCATCTTTAACTTTGGCTTCGGAACAAAACCTCCCAACCATCCCTGTACCCTGCTAGGAAGATCTCGGTCAGCCTGGCAGGGTACCACCTCCTGCATGGGAGTAGATGCTTCTTAACCCCTCCATGACCGACCGTGGGGAATTTGTCGGGACCCAAAGGTCGAGCAAGGAGCCAATTTTTCAGATTTCGAAATTGATTTTTCTTTCTGCCAAATTGAAGAGAAACGTCAGACGCACCTGGCATTGCAATTTTAAGCATCCTAGATCCAGCCTGTGCTGCACAATGAAGCGGGGAAAGGGTACATTTTTACGCAGATATCACTCACACCTAGGTATTACTGCGATGAAACATCACACAATTTTTTTGTGTTTTTAACGAAAGAACCAATGTCAGTGGTGCTGAAATGATGTGAAATGAGTGAATAGGTGTATTTCAAAGTATATCAGTACATAACATGTGAAGTTTCAATAAAAAAAATAAAATTACGAATTTATTTTGCATTTTTCGGTGTTTATCGTGTTTATGGTAGTATCAATTTATTTTTGGAGTCTCGGTGGTGGAAATTGTGGGAAAAGGGAGTCGAGAGATTCTATTTTTAGACCTAAACGAGATAAAGGTCATCCTTTGAGTATACAGACTGAACAGTGAGGGTTGAAATGCGAGGCACGACTTGCGATTCACACCCAGCACGAGCTGATTAGCAGGAAGGACAGGAGGCCTTTCCACGCACGCAAACATCACTGAACACGACAAACGTTGCACTAATGCTAGTGCAAGGCAAAAAAAAAAAAAATGTAAAATGATGCAAACCAGCATAAAAAACCTGAGCAAACAGATAAAGATAAAAAAAAATCTTATTTTCATGTCTTTTTTTTCCTGTAATTATTTATAATCGTAAAAAGTGTGGTTGTGTGTGTGTCGCAAGGAAAGAGAAATATATTTTCTGTCTGGGTCGAGATAATGGATGTAGCTGTGTGTGTTTATACCAACTTCGCACTGTCAAAAGACGATAATGACAGAGATTATGTTAGCACTATCAGTTGTGGCGAAACCAATTGGGTGTGCTGTGCTTGTAAATTTCTGTTGTTACAGCATTCACCAGTGATTATGACTATTTCCCCAGCAAGTACAAGAGTAAGATAAGAGGGAAACAGGAAAGGAAAGAAATTGTGGGCCACAGAAAAAGACTGAAGGGAAAAAAATAAATACTAACATCTCAGGCTTATTCTCAACCTGTGAGTTGTGGAGTTTGGGCAGGCCAAGATTGACCTCTCTTTGCCCTCCCCTTCCAGGTCAAAAGTAAACTTTGATAAGAAGTCATTGTCTGGGAAACGCACTCACTCTCTTTTCTTGACTTATTTTTCCTTACTAACAATAACATTTACTTCAATCTTACACTAATGCAATTCCAAGGTTATACCAATATTATCACCACCGTAAACCAAGTGATGTACATAGGCACTTAGACAATACGACGTTCATTTTTCCCACACTCATTACTTTGCAAAAGAATGCTACACAGGGAAGTAAGAAGGGCAAAAAGGCACCTTGCATGAGTGGCACTGCCAGACGGTGAGCTTTCTCTCTCGTTGCCGCCTCTCTGTCGTTGCACACACATGGCATCGCACTTGCGCACTTCTGCCCACTCTTGTTGGCCCTTGTCCTTCACTGGGTGGTGACATCTTCTCTAGGTAGTGGGATGCAACCCATTCCCTTTCAGCAAGTCTGTCATTTTGGTCGTGAACTGCACTTGTACGCCTCCGTGGCACCAACGACTGGTGACCTTTCTCCTGCAAGATCTCGAACACACAGTCATGCTCGAACTTCCTCATTGAGATCATCTTTCCAGAATTCTGACAGTAGTAGTGATGCACATTCAAAATGCACATGTCTATCAAGTGGAAAAACAGTTTCTTGTACCACTTGACAGAATGACAAATGCACTCCTCACTACCAATTTGCATGTCGCTTTTATCAACCATGCACATGTTATGACTGTAGTCTGCAATTGTATTTGGCTTTCAAATAGGCTCGCTTATCACGATCTGTTTTCCCTGAGGTAGCAAGAGCACCTGTGTGCACAGTTGATAGCATGTGCACATCACGCTTGACTGGTCATTGCAGGGAAAGGAGATCAGTGCTACGATGCAATTGAACTGTGCCTCACTCTTGCTCAGCACTGAAGTGTGGCATGCCACGTCTGTTTGGCCTCACTGTGCCACACAAGCCAATATCTCTTGCTAGCAGGAGCTTTGCTAACTCTGGAGAGGTGTACAAATTATCTGTGTGGAGTATGTGTCCTCAACCCACATAATTTTCCATCATTCGATTCACTACTGCACCAGAAATTCCAAGACGATCGTTATGGTGGATATCAGCCATTGCCCCAGTGTATGATAATATCCAGGACAACACCCATATAACAATCACACACACTACAATATCTTTATGCCAAAACAATGATGTTTCAGTGGGATTTACTGTCTAAAAGAAATACAGCCCTAAAGCAACATCAGCAACCTGTCAATCACAAGCTTTTGAAAAGCCCCCAAATAGCATTTTATTTGCCTTTGAGGTTCTCCAAAATGGGCCTGATCTTAAGCAAACTGTTTGATGGGTCCGAGGTAGTGTTGTCCAAGAAGTGAGGGAACCGTAAGATGTTCTGAGATGTGCTTGCTGAATGCGTCAAACCCATGTCAAGACATCGATTGTCCAATAATCAACAAGAGCATGTTTTTTCACCAAGGGTATCAACACTGCCAGTGCCAAGGATATGTACAAGGAAAGCACTGTCACGTCAGTCCAATGCTGTGTCCTGTGGGACTCTTCCTGTCCCTCGTCAGCAGTAGTCTGGTGACAAAACCTGTTTGTCTCCATTGCAATAGTCGTCTTCAGTTGTTCATCAAAAAATAAAGTAACTAATCGCTGAACTGGTCACTGTCAGTCCTGTGGTCTCACAGTAACTTATCGCTGAACTGGTCACTGTCAGTCCTGTGGTCTCACAAACACCAGAGTTGCTGTCACTGAATGTGAAGGTCCTCGGTCTGAAGTCCGAAGTCTGTCATCTCTGTCCATGCGTAGGCTGCTCAGGAAGGTGACACTTACACAGCCGACTGCTGTCTGGACTGCCACTGCAACCTGCCGTATTTAGCAACAGATTTCTGCACCTTACGTGCATGCCGAGAGGTTGACTGTCTCCCTGGTTCTGAAGATGTCCCTGGTGCTGGATCAGGTGGTGAAACATCGCTGGATGGTAAGTGGGCACGTGAGGTGGAGGGAAGTGGTGGTGAGGGAGGAGCAGCCACCACGGGACGAGCAATGTGCACCTGCACAGGCGGCACATCTTCCTGAGATGGTCTCCATTCCTCCTCCTCCTTCACACCAGGAAATAGTTGCTTACCCACCAATCTCTTCTTTTGAGGTGATGGCGCAACAATTCAATCCTTGCCGCTGTCAGAAGCTTCGTCATCTTCCTCCTCATCTTGCGGTGTTGCATACCAATCATTGCTATCTTCGTCACTAACGTCATCGACACTACTGCCACGCTCCTTCTCAGATTAGATCTTGGCAGTGTCACTTTCCCCAGCCATGGGAAACAGTTCAGACAGGATTTCGGGGCTTGACAGGCCCTTCTGATTTACTAATCTTCTACCTTCTGATTTACTAACTCCCCTGTCACTTTCCTCTATTACGTTGTTTTCTTACTGAAAGAATAAAAGGCTGAAAATTGGGAGCAGTTGTTCTTTTGAAGAAAATCGAACACAAGAAAGCAGAAATCTTGATTATAGTCGTGGAGCACGGCTCTGAGGTTGTCATTATCGTACTCTGCCAACGTACAATTCAAAAGTGCGTCCGATTTCGTATCATATTATACAAGAATCATATTATTATGCACGAATATATTATACACGAATATTATTATACACAAACATATTATTCATGAATCATATGCATCTCATATTATATACGAAGTCAGACGCACTTTTGAATGGTAGGCTGCCGGGGAACGATAATAACAACCTAAGAGTCGTGTGCCGCGACTATAGTTTACTGTCCCTAACCCCTTGGACCAGATCTTTTTTTTTCTTTATTTTTCCTACAACCAGATTATTATATGTATTATTAAATTTATAAAAAACCCTCTCATACTGAAATTGTCCAAGAACACTACATCTAATTGTTACCACTCCCCTAACGAGGCAATAATGTAATCACCTGTATCCGTCTGTGTGTATGTCTGGCTGTTTCCAAAATATCTCAAAATCAAGAGAGCAAATTGTATACAAATTCTGTGGGCATTATCCCGAGATATATGGCTTGTTTGTTATTAATTTTGCCAATACTGCGATGATATGCCTCTGATTTCCAGAGGATGTTGCAAGAAAAAATCTAACCTTTCCCCTTAGCTTGCCATTATTCGCTATTTTCTACAGTGCCCTCAAAAAAGAAAACAGCTATTTAAAGGGCAATTATTAGAAATTCTCAGAGCCCTGTTATATTTAGTAACCTTCACAGACATAATACTGCCGACTCCATGCTTCTAAATGCTAGCTTGATATTTAATTTAGTAGGTGTAAACAGTGAAATCCTAGGACTTTTTTCGATTTTGGCGAATCTGCGATGATATGCCTCCAATTGCCAGAGGATTACAGATCTTACATTTTTTAAAGTTTAAAATGCCTCTCAAGCTATGAAAATTCATTTGCATGTAGCATAAATAAAATTAGAATTACATCATTGGACTGCGTGGATTAACAGACTAGATATTCTGCTCAGGAACTAAGGCAGAGGGAAGAAGACTTTCCCTGAGTATAGACCTTCAAAGAACAGATGCTGGCCAAGAGATTTTAAGAAACTTGTTCTGTATTGGCAAGTAATAGGGGTGGTATTGCATAGACAATTTATTGATGGATATTGAACTTTAATTCCCAATCAGCATTCCATCACTGCAAACTCCAGAGTGTATATAAAAAAAAAACAATTCATTCTAATTAAATATATTAACTCAGTTATGGTTATTCTTACTGCACAATTATCAGGGAAAGTTTATCTCTATAACAAGTAACACGTCCAAACCCACTAACCATTCAGATATACAGGCTAACATTTTTATTATTTGCTTTTACTCTTGGTATCTTTAGAACTTCCAAGCATGTAAAATGGCACGACATATTTATGGTTATAAATGATAATGTTTGAGGCACGAGCTTAACAGACCCATCTGTGTCTGAAGATTTTGTTCCATTTAACAGCCATTCGACCCCAGAGTTTGCTTTTGGGGGGGTGAAGCATGTAGCTCAGATAACCGGAGAGAAACTGGGGAAAAAAAAAAGTTGGTGCAAGGAAAGAGCCCGAGGGACACTATAGCCCATTTATTTGATCTTTGCAAGTGAAACCTAGCTGAGTTTCAATCTTTGCAGCGGAATGACTCTCAGTAAGGGAAGAAGTAGAGTAACAAAAGCTAGATATTTTCATTTCCAAGCATGCACTTTGTAGATACAAGTAATATTAACAGGTCAGTGTGAATCTCTAATGCCGACCCAAGCTGGGAAAGTGGTACATAGTATGAGTGGCAGTAATATAATACATGTCTGAGACAGAGTTAGACAAACTTCAACTCTCCTACAAAGGGACCTGCTCATATCCAAGTTCCCACGTTTATGACGTCGTCAAGCGACATGAAGATACAAGAGTTTCCGGACAGTCTATCAATCATGTTATTTCCCTAGTGTTTTTAAGGGTTGTAAACGGTGACGAAAGCAGAACAAAGTACCGCAGCATCCAATCGTTTCAGGCGAAAAACCACAGATCCAGAGACCCGAGAGGAATAAAATAAAATCTTTCAATCGAATGTCTGGGGGAAAAAAAAATCAAGGGCTACCAGATTATGATCAAAAGATGCTACAAAATTTTACTGAGGACTTACTCTAAGACTGAAAATGCTGATCAAGGCATCTGAGTGTTAGCAGGATGGGAATGATTACCCTTCTTTGGGACAGTGCAAGGCATGATTCTTTCATCATGAGGGAAATGTTTCATCTGACAAATTTCTGATAGAGATGGACCCCGTGAAGACCATAAGATTTTTTAGTTCTGAGTCCAGATAAAGCAGAAAGTATATCTTTAGCAACATTCTAAAATCTGGCAGAAGGAAGTCAGACGAGGGAAATAGAGCAATAACATTGAAATCGTTTGATAGACGAGTCAGAAACAGCATTAAAAAAAAAAAAAAAAAGATGTTCACTTGCATCAATGGAAAGGGCAGCAAATTATCTGCTCTGGTGGAACAGACGAGGGAATGAAAATATAAATGTTATTTACTGTGGTGGAATAGAGGAGGGATAACAGTTTTTTGGGAAGATGCTAAATGGAACGGTCAATATAAGCCCTGGAAAGATAAGAAGTGTAGCGTACTTTGAACTGACAATGCTTTGGGCAAGACGTCGAAAATATTTTGCAGGATTGTTGTCAGGAGCAAAGTTCATGTGATGTAGGAGGATAAGTTGGCTTTGGTGCCTTTCGAACTACCTAGATGTTGTGGCACACATTCAGGATTACCTGGTATCATTTCGTTATATGATTATCACCCTGCACAGTACATGCTTTCCCAGGTTAGGGGAAACCATTCGACATGTCACTCACTGTAGTCAGCAGAAGGCAGCACGCAATATATCGAATGAGTCAATGGTGGGCGCCTCCACCGATTATCTATCTATCAATCTATATCTTG
>JAGKTI010039408.1:0-10566 GCA_018397915.1 Birgus latro | reverse complement strand
CAGTCGAGGATTGTTTCTTCCTATATTTCTGTGTCGGGTAGGTCTGAGGTAAAAATATGAATAGGTACAATAATAATTATACTCGTAGTAGTAGTAGTGGTGGTGGTGGTGGTGGTGGCAGTAATAACAAAAATAATATTACTAATAATAAGAAGAAGAAATCATAATGATAATGAGGAGGAGGATAATAACAACACTAATCTATCTATCTGTTGCCAAATGCCTTAATCCAGTAAGGGGTGGCCACAGATAGATCTCCTCCATGTGTCCTGTCCCCCGATATTTCACTGCCCTCCCCCGAGCTCACACACCCGTTTCTCATAATTCTACCTCGCCACTCAATCCCTCCACCTCATCCTCGGCTCCCCCTCCCTCTCCCCCCCCTCCACCTCACTCACAAGCACTCTTCTCATTTGTCTCTTGCTCTCCATCTTCTCCACATGACCAAACTACCACTACTTCTACTACTACTACTACTACTACTAAACAACTAATAATAATAGTAGTAGTAGTAGTAGCAGTAGTGGTAGAGGTAGCAGTAGTAGTAGTAGAAGTAGTAGTAGTAGTTGTTGTTGTTGTTGTTGTAGAAAGACTAATAACCTGATACTCAAAATCCGGGATAACACCATATTTATTTCCTTTGACAAGTGGCAGTAAAAAAAAGAACGTCATTTTTGAAATAAGCGACATAGTTCAGGATTTCAAAGCTCTTCGTCCTGTTTTTTTTATTTTTTTTTTTTAGTGGACAACATACAGGAGAAGGGCAACACTTTTTGCTGACCACTAGTTGAAAAGTAATCACACCTCCTCTACCCTCCTTTCCCCTCCACCATCCTTCCACCATCTCCCTGTCCCTAGATGGAAAGTAGGAAGAGGAATAGAAAAGGAGAATGGAAGGAAGTGGAGTGAAGAAGGAGGGAGATTGGCGGTGTTTTAAAGAGGAAGGGAAGACATGAGAGAGGGAAAGAAAGTGAAGGTTTCTGAGAGGGAGGAGAAGGGAAACAAGTGAAGAGGAAAGGTAGACGAGTGAGGGGAGGAGACAGAGGATAGACGTCTGTGAGAGGGAGGAGAGAAGAATGAAGAGGAAGGGTAATATGGAAACTGAAGGAGAAGTGAGACTAAAAATGTCTTTGAAAGGAGAGGAAGACGGGTGAGGGAGGAGGGGAAGTGAAGATTTCTGTACTTGATAAGTGAGACAAGTGAAAGGGAAGGGAAGGCGTGTGAAGGGGGTGGGGAGAAAAGAGACGGTGTTGAGAGAAGGGGGAGAAGAAGTAAGGGAGTGGGAAAAGTGAAAAGTGAAGAGGGAGGAAAATTGGAGGTGTTTTTCAGAGGAAGGGAAGAGTGATGACGTCTTTGAGAAGGAGGAAATACGAATGAAAATGAAACGAAAGTGGAGAACTTTATGAGTGGAATGGGAGATAAGTGAAGGGAGAAGGGAGATGTTTGTAACAGAAAGGGAAGACGAGTTAATGGGGAGTGAGTGAGATTTGTGAAAGGGATGAGGGGTGTCTGAAAGATAGGAAAACGAGTGAACAGGGGGGAAAACAGAGCGTACTTGTGAGAGGAAGTGGAAACGAGTAAGGAGGGAGGGAGAGTGGATGTGTCTGGGAGAAGGGGAGAGAGTAGAGGGGCTTGGGGGGGGGAGGGGAGACGAGTGAAGAGGGAGGGAGAGTGAATGTGTCTGGGAGAGGGAGGGAGAGTAGAGGTGAGTGGAGGAGGAGTCAGTTGAAGAGGGAGAGAGAGGCATCAATAAGGAGGAAGGAGGAAGAAGAAAACTCATACCCTAATACCAAAATTTGTTTGCTGTGAAGTTAGTACAAGTAAAAAGGGAAAGAGCTGTACCTACATACAAAAATTCTGTGAACTGAAAAGACAGTGTGAAGTGAAAGAAACGTAGCTACATAATAAAACTGCGATTGTTATGAAGATAGTATGAAGTGAAAAATAGTACGCACATACAGAAAATATGTTTATTTGAAGATAGTTTTAACTGGACGAATTATACCACATCACTCAATTTGTGTTTATTTTATGGATAATATGAAGTGGAAGAATTAATCTGAATGCTAAAATCGTGTTTATTTTGAAGGTGGTGGGTGGGAGTAATTTTTCCAGCTGGACGATTTACGGCAATGCGAAATAATAGAATAATAAGATAAGTCTCTCAGAGGAAGAGGAATGGAGGAAGGAGGGTGAGAATGGTCTCTGTGAGGCGGGGAGGTGAGGCGTAATGGATGGTTCTTATATAATTTTCCTTTTCAACTCTGCCGGGTGATTTCTTGAGTTTTAGCGGGACAGCTCAGTCAGCGTAAGCAATGTCTTCTCGTATGTTTATCTAGCGTCATTTATTCATTTCCTGTCCCCACTGCCTCACCCAGTCCACACGAGCAGTCTGAGCCGTCTCCAACACTCCTGCGATACAACTAAGTTGGTTTCAAGTGGAGCGCTATTTACTCACCACCCCGTATTTGAGATGAAGGAAATGGTAAGTGGGTTGGAGCAGAGTTAAGTGCGGGAGAAATGAAGGAGAGAAAGAACTGAAGTGTGAGAAATAAATAATAAACAATTGAGGACGAGAGGAAAAGTGTAAGGGAAGAGGAAGAGAAGAATGATAAGGAGAAGAACGATGACAGAGCAGGATGGGAGTACTGGAGAAATAAGTGGATAGTAGAGAAATAAATGAGGACATGAGGAAAAAAGACAAGTGAAAGGGGAAAAGAAAGGGGTGATTGCTAAAAGGAAGAAGGGTAAAAGAACAGAAATGGAGAATGGGAGAAACACATTGAAAGTTATAAAAAAAACAGAGAAATGCTGGGAGGAAGAAGCGGATTAGCTGGAGAAAAAAAATGGCGGAAGGAGAAGAGAGCACGAGGAAGAGGAGGAAGAAAAGGAGGAGTAGGAAGAGGAGAAGGAGGATGGGGAGGCCGAAGAAGGAAATACAAGAGCAAGAAGAGCCAAGCTGTGTGTCTGAAGGGAAAGGAAAGAGGGAAGAGTCTGAACTCAGCCGGATTACACACTGATCCCCTTAGCTACTACATGCTTTAGTGGCGCTCGCGCACGCACACACACACACACACACACACACACACACACACACACACACACACACACACACACACACACACACACACCTATACACACAGTACAATCATACGTTTATACATACATACATATATACTTACAATCCATTCATACATACACAGGGTGTCCCAGAAGGAAAGGGCATAACTATTGGAAATGATAGATGAGGGAATTCAAAGCAAAGGATGTTTTAATTACGAACATATGAATTTAAGCAGTTCCGGAGCTGCAATTACTGATGACCTTATGGGCGAAAATGGTCATCATTATTGGCCCATAAGGTGATCAGTAACTAGCTCCATAACGGGTGAGATATGGACATATATAACATTTTTACTAACATTTCCTTCTTATATCATTTGCCAGACAAATAGTGTGTGTTTATTGCATGTAAGATGTTTCTAAAAATAAGCCTTGATTGTCTCTCTCTCTCTCTCTCTCTCTCTGCGAAAATCTCGTCAGATCTTAACATTATCTCTTATATCCGTGCTACAGAGTCTGCTGTCCGAACGAGAATAGGATTTACAGAAGCCACTGGACCATGATATAAGTATTTCCCGATCCTCTCGTCTCCCACTGCGGTGTTGTGGAGAGACATTGAGGTGGAGTTAAGTATGCTGGGGTAATCCTCAGTGCGCATCCAAAAGTCCCACTAACTTAGCCAAGCAAAATGTCAAGCTTTTCACAGTGTTCTGAGGGAGGCGTTCGATCTTCTCAGTGTTCCATGTTTGGCTTATGTGTGTGTGTGTGTGTGTGTGGGTAATAGCAATGGTTCAGACTTTTTTTTACAATGAAACGTTATAAAGGAATAATGGATAGGACAATGAGGAGACGAAAAAAGTGTTATGAAAGAGATTTTGAAATATAGAGATCTGAGCACCCAGGAGGTTGAGAGGCGTGTGTGCAACAGAAAATCAGAATGAGGAAAACTATTGTGGAACGGCTTGCTGTCACCAAGTTACTCTGTAAGAAGCAAGGAGTGATGCAACAGAAGTAAAACGTATGTCAACACGGCCTTGCTGTAAATAAACCAATGCTGCTTTTTTGTAGACCAGCATGTTCGACAGGAAAGAATCCGAATTTGAGTTAGCAAAGCTTTATTTTTATGCTTGCATTTGAAGCCCGCGGAGACGAGTAACAATGAATATCTGTTATAGAAAAAAAGATAAACATGGAAGAGTTCCGGAAAAAATTTTCTGTCATTAATATTTATTGATTTTATCCATATGGAGGTCATCTGTTTTGCTGTTAGTTTATCTCACCAATCATTTTTCTCTCTGTCAACAGCACAGCTCTATGCCGCTCAGGGACAGAGGACTGTTGTAACAAAAGCTGCCTCACTGAACCCAACTTTGTCTCTCTTCTCAGCTGCGATTGTTAATTCTATCCAAGTTTGCTGTCTAGCCGCCCGTCTGTCACCCTTACCTCCTGTTTATCTGTCTCTCAATCCCTCTCAATTGTCGAAGACCACAACTTAGGAGGAGGGGGGGGGAGGGAGAGTTGCTGCGACAAAGAAAAAAAAAGGGGAGGGGGGCTTTATGTACCCTTATCTCGCCTCTCAGCTGCGGTCTTTTATGCCAACCCCAGCCAATCCTCCCGTATATACTGCGGGTACACAGTGAACCCTGAGCCTGGGACTAGTCACACTGAGGTCGGAATGGGACATAGAGCTATTTCTAGGCCGCTTGGGAAACTTCATAGCACCCTCTTCTTGGAGATATATTGTGCCTGTAACACCCTGATATTCTCTTTCGTGTTATTTGTATAGTTTTAGCACTAGCATACATTGCTTCACTAAAATACAAGAGGATAAAGAAGTATAATATGCAAACTTATCGCTAATGAAGAGGTGCCCCAGTCTCCTAGGCGACCTATAACACGGCCCATATTCCAGTCTTATAAATCGAGTTAAAATCTGAAGAACTAACACTTCCCTCTCTGTGATACGCTCTATATCTTTTTTATCTTAACTTTATCCACATTCTTGTTCTTTTGTAGTTTATTTCATGCAGTTCGGTGGCAGAAGAAGAAAGTGCTACGGCTCTACACCCTTTCCATAGCACTTGTTCCTACTAACATCACATTCTAGCATTAATATGTTGTTCCAACTCGCCATTCAAGATGGAGAGATGGCAAATTTTAGGTCAAGTTAGAGTGGAAACAGCATAGGTATCCCGCGCCAGACTTAACGTAGATGACAGTGAGAAGCGGAACACCTCGCACATGGCTTTATGGAACGGGATTTTCATTCTGCATTTTCCCCCAACATTCACGATCAGACAAAGAGCTCCAAGAATGTTTTCGAAATCCGTTTTCAGCGTCACGTTGCCTTAATAAGTGTGCGTGTGTGTGTATGGGTGTGTGTTTCATTCATTTATCAGAGGCAGGTTGGGTTGGGTTGGGTTGGTGCGACAGGCGGGGAACTTGCTGAGGAAAAAAAAAAATCAATCCCGTACGCTGATGCAGCTAGTTAAACTGGGCACAAAAATTTGTGAGTTTTTCCCGTCTGGCTGAAGAGGGTAGAGATTTTTATTATTAATCATTTTACCCAGATCGAGTTTGCTTACCCATAATTCATACTAACTGGTTTAGCTTAATCTCTTCAGTGCGAGGACTTTTTTCACTTTATTCTTGCTACCATTTAACAGATTAATTGTTTTAATATACCTTAAAGAAGACTTCTCGTAGAAAATAAGGGCAAATTAGTTTTTATTTCAAGTTTATTCATGTCAGATGTCTCTCCTATCGTAAATAAAATACCCTGGGGATATCAATTACAAACTTTTCTTTCTTATTCAGTCTCCACGAACATTTTCTGCATTTATACATCTTTCGTCTGCTACCGCTATACCCACCGTCAGGCAATTTGTCTCTTAAGCCCTGCCCC
The DNA here is from genome assembly GCA_018397915.1 of Birgus latro. Taxonomy (NCBI): domain Eukaryota; kingdom Metazoa; phylum Arthropoda; class Malacostraca; order Decapoda; family Coenobitidae; genus Birgus; species Birgus latro. The sequence continues at coordinate 4,598 of JAGKTI010039408.1, read as the reverse complement.
CTTCCTGAAGTCGGGCCCCGCCCCTCCTCACACACTCACCGTGCGGTGGGTGAGGAGGGGCGGGGCTAAAGAGACAAAATGCCTGGTTACTAGTGTAAATTGTCTCTTATCTAGCCTTCAACGCACCTCTTGGTCCAAAGGAATTGTTTAATTCTATCGGGTGCGTATGCTATATGTTTATTTTACACCCTTGCTCTCCTCTTACGATTACATAAAACTTAGGAAGAAAAATTTGGTCGTGAGGGAGTTTCCGGACTCTTTTTACCTTAACTTGGCCCAAATTTTCATTCTTTAGCAACTTGATTCATCTAGCTGAATGACAAAAGAAAAAAAAGAAAAGCGTACTACAGCTCTACATCCTTTCCTTAGCACTTCTTGACTACCACTGTATTCTATTGCTATTGTATTGTTGCTACTGAACATTATATATGGAGAGATGGCAATTTTTGGCCAAGTTAGAGAAAAAGACAATAGAGGCTGTTTTTTAACCCCATGGCTATAATTGGTTCCAACAAAAGTGCTAAAAAATTTAGGCGCTAGCAAGAATAAATTGAAGATATGTGACATCAGACTGAAGGGGTGAACGTTAATGGAATCATCCCCTGTGTCCTCGTCAAAACAGTTCATCTATCTATCTGTCTATCTATTGCCAGACGCCTCAATCCCGCACGGGGTGGACACAAACAATTCGCCTCCATGTCGCTCTGTCCCCCGCATTTTCACTACCCCGCTCCCAACTCACACACCCCTCTCTCATAAACCTCTCCACTCCATCCCACCATCTCATCCTCGGCCTCCCCCTCCCTCTCGCGCCCTCCACCTCACTCACATACACTCTCCTCGTCAGTCTTTCACTCTCCATCCTCTCCACATGCCCAAACCACCTTAACGTGTTTCTCCTAACGCTTCTTATCATGTCCACATCCACACCACAACACTCCTTCACTTCCTCATTTGTTAGTCTGTCTCTCCACGTGACTCCACATGCTCCTCTCAAATAACTCATTTCCACTGCTCTCACTCTTGACTTCTGTCCTTCCAACAGGGTCCAAGCTTCACTTCCATATGTTAGAGTTGGTATCACAATACTGTCATGTAACAACTTTTTCACTTCCATGCTCACCTCCCTGTTTCTTATCACTGCTTTCAACGAACAGTTCATGCTTATATTTATTATTATCATTATCATTTTTATTACTATCAATAATATGAATATTATTACTTCCTCCAAGGAGATTATGTTTTCACCCCTGTCCGTTTGTTTGTTGGTTGGTTGATTTGTGAGCAAGATTACACAAAAACTACCTGGCCGATTTCCACGAAACTTGGTAGAAGAATGGGCCTTGGCCCAGAATAGACTCCATTAAATTTTGGTGCGGACCTGGATAAAAGTGCGGATCCAGGATTCTTTTTTTTTCACTTTCTTTAATATTGCGAGATAGGACGTTTTCGACATGTTCGTAAATTTCTCAGTGAATATTGCATGGATCTTGATGAAAAAAATTATGCATATTTTGGATGTTGGTATCTACGAACGTATACAGTTTGGAGCGGATCCATACAAAATTTCGGGTCTAGAGGGTTTAAATATGCTTTTATAGGGGGTAGTCTTTTTCCAGCTGTATGTTGGGCCTTGGTGGAGGTATGCGCTCTACTGAGTGCCATTCTAATTTATTATTTTTTCACCACCAGATAACAATTTGTGTAGCCCCGGAGATATTACTTCTCGCGTAGGCGTAGACGTTAATGAAATCTTCCCCATCAAAATACCATATCAAGCCATCATCAGATAACTTTTTTTCAACCTCGGGGAAGTCTGTCGTAATAAGGTGACAAGATGATTGAATTTCCTCTTCCATAACATCCTCGTCAAAATACTCGTAACTTATCCTTGCCACTGCTAGATCATATTTTATTAAGCTTTTGGGACACTTCTATTGGTGAAGGTGTAAAAATGATGGAAGTCCTCCCCTACCCATCCCTTACCTAATAATACACAAAAATGCAGGGTATTTAATATATTACACAACTCAGCTTTCATATACTGAGGAGACGTGTGTCTATCCTGCGTAATTTTCTGCTTCACATCACCCTTTCATGCTTCATAATATTTGCTGTTTTTACGTCCATCAGCCACATATCACAAGATCGGAGAGTCCAGTATACGGACCACTTTATGTATTCCTGCTACCACTAGATTATTTTTCATTCATTTCCGAGGCCATGTCTCCTAGGGAAGAAGGTTAAGATTCTTGAACTACATCCATCCTCACTCATCAAAGCAGAGGGGGATCTATAAATAGCGCTCCACTAGACACTCACCTGGTGACTTTTCATGTGTTGCGGGGAAGCCTCAGTCTGCTGGTTTGGGTGTCGATGTGGTAGTGGGAGTAGAAAATGAGTAAATAATGCAGGATGGACATTAATAAAGCTGACTGAACCGTCTCAAAAACACAAGAAATCGCTTAGCACAGTGGAAGAGGAGCATTATATATATAAATGTCACCCTGCATAATTATTTTTGCCACTACCAGAATACATTTCATTTCTCCTGTCAGACATCTCTCTCTCAGCAAAGGAGTAAACATTCTTGAATTCCGCCCCAACGCATCTGAATAACTAAAAACCAAACTCATTTCCATTGACTCGGCAAAGTTTTCCTTTCCCGATGAAATTTTGCCTGAGAAGTTTTGTCTGCCTCTGTGTTTCTTTTTCTTTTTTGTTTTGTTGAAGTTTATGTTCCCGCACCACGACTCTATACCGCCTCCGCCACCGCCCGTCCTGAATAAACCCCGGACACACGCGTCTTGGAATGTCTTGTTTGGGGGGAGGGGGTGCGTGGGGGAGAGCTGGTGGGCATTGGCGATGTTTGCAATGCTGATCTTCTCCCTTGGCTATGTGTTTTTGAGGTTAGGATGGGGAAGTTGAGGATGGGTTGGGAAAAGTTAGGACTGCAAGTGTAAAGGTGGGTTAGATCAGGATAGGTTACTGTAATTACGGTAGGTTAGGTTAACTTGGGTGTGGATAAGTTAATTTAGGTGGAGTTGGTAGAGCTTGATAGAGGCATATTGCTCATTTAAGACTGCTGAATCACTCCCTTGGCATTTCTTCATTTATTTATTTATTTGTTTGTTTGCTTGATCACTAAAGAATTAAAACATCTAGTAGAGTAGCTATAAGGAAAAATGAAATAAGTATCATCATACTCAGATGTACAAAACAAGCTGAAAGCGTGGGAAGCATACAACTGCTCCGCCAAGATCTTGAGAGAATACTATAAGTCGCAGCATGTTAGTGGGAGTCTACAACGGGAAGTGAAATGTTTAATCTCGCAGGTACACTGAGGGAACTTAGTTTGACAACACACACACACACACACACACACATACACACACACACACACACACACACACACACAGGTACATAAGCCCTTCAATTACATCTACAGCAGCAACAACGGGACACCTGGCACTTCACAGATGCGGGTAAGAAGAAGCGTGGGACAGGTGCAGACTCTCCCAGCTGCCGTGTTGAGGCAGCTGTGTTGTTGATCGCCTCATCAGAGCGCTGTCGCAGTACAGTTTCTTTTCTTACCCTGGTTTCTGTCAACGTATGTGTAGATGTTCTCGTTTTTTCTTTCTCTAGTTCCTTTTAATATATTTTCAGACTTCTTCATTTTTCTTTCCCTGGTCCCTGCTGACATATTTTCATATATTCACTTTTTTTTTCTTCCTCTGATTCCTGTTAGCATATTTTTAGATTTCAATTTCATTTTTTCTTTCCATGGTTAACGCTGACAAGTTTCCAGATTTTTTTTTTCATCTACCTGGGTTTTTTTTTTTTTACACATTTAAGAATATATATATAGGCTATATATTTTTTGTCCCTGGTTTTGTTACATATTTTCAGGCTTTTTNTTTTTGATTTGTTTCTTCTTCACCTGTTTCTGTTGACATATTTGCAGACTTTTATTTTATTCCTGGTTTATTTTTTTCTGCCTCTGGTTTTTGTGAACATATTTTGAGACATTCTCCTTTGTTCTTTTCCTAGTTTATGCTAACACATTTTTAGATTTTCTCGTTTTTTCTTATCCTTATTTCTGTCTGCAAATATTCCGAATTTCTTATAACGTATATATACTTATGACTTATTTGCACTTTCTCATTTTTTCATAACCTAGTATGTTTCACCATATATGCAGACTTTCTCACATATATTCTTTATGAACGTATTTGTATTTTTTTTTCTTTATTTCCTTCCCTGATTTCTCTGGACATGTTATCAGATATTCTCCTTTTTATGGCTTAACACACTTGCAAGCTCTCTTCCCCTGATTTCTTTCGACATGTTTACAGACTTCCTTTATTTCCATGTTTCTGTCAAAATACTTGCAGACTTTTTTTTCCCTTTGAATGGTAGCTTCAGAATAACATAAAAAGTTCATATGCTTCGTCCTCCTTTCATCTTCCCCTGATTTATATCAGAGTATATGACTACCTTCTCTTTGTCCGTCACTGTAAACCAGAAGGGAAAAAAAAACTAACTTGTGTATAAATGTGCTAGTTTAGGAATCTGTATTTTCCATTTTTGTTGTTCTC
>JAGKTI010039407.1:0-10566 GCA_018397915.1 Birgus latro | reverse complement strand
CCTATCAACCCTCCTGACCAGAAAATAATCTATCTGTCTACTATTTCCCCCGGACTCGTACGTAATCAACCGGCTGATTCTTTTCCTAAAATGTGTGTTGCACACAATCATATCCTTAGCCTCCCCAAACTCGAGTATTCTTTCCCCTTCCGCATTCCTCACACCATATGCACATCCTCCATGGACTCCTTCATAACCTTGAGCTGCTTCACCCACATGACCATTTAAATCCCCTCCCAGAACCACTACCTCATCATCACCCATACCACTCACTACACGTATTAAATCATCACAAAATCTATCCTTCTCTGCGTCGTCCAATCCTACCTGTGGAGCATATGCCGATATAACTTAAATAATTTTCTGCCCGATCAAAATTTTCACTACTAATATCCTATCACTTACTCTCATAACATTCATGACATATTCCACCTATTTCTCTGCAACCAACACACCCACACCCCCATATCTGTCAGTTCCCCCCTGCCAAAACAATGGTAATGGTTATGTTTTTATCCTTTAAGTTGTTCATCATCCGTACAGCATATGTTAGTGGAAGTTTTGAGCTGAGTAAAAGTAATGGTTATGATAAGGGTTATTATAATAAAATAATACATTCTTTCCCACAGCTCATCAAGCAGACAGGGGAGATGACTGCTGTTGAGAAAGGGTTGCTGGAGAACATGCTGTATGTAGTTATTTCTAAATCTAAGTATGACGAATCGTACAACTTCACGCAAGCTGGGGAAGATGAAGCCATGTTTGATGAGTACCGCAAGAAACTGAAGGTCGTGTTTGATAATTTGGCTGCCTTAATTCCGGAGTTGGTACTGCAGGTGAGGAAAGTGAGGACATTTTTGTTGGTAAGGAATTGTGAGGAGTAGATGAGAAACAAACTGGGGGAGAAAGTAAGGCACTAGTGTAATATAAAGTTATGTGGGATTTCAAGGCAGTATCAAATTTCACTTCATTATTGAGTGGGAAAAAAGGTCAGGAAGAAGGTGACTCACTCTGTAATTAAATGCTTCTGATGAGAGGGTGTAAAGTTAGCTACCAAGCCTACCATCATAATTTGGTAGGTACTACTGGTACCATGAAATTGAAATGTGGCAACAAACTTGGTAACTAGCCACATGAGCATCACATTTAGGCTGGAGATGCTCAGTTGCAAGTACAGTACAGTCAATTGGTGATCATTCTCTTGAGCCTCTGTGCATAGAGTTAGAATCCAAGCTGAGACTTTCACAGTGTTAGAAATCTTAGTACACATCTTATATTTCTTATTTTCCAACAGCTTCAAGCAACTGTTGGATCTCTGCAGATCCTTTTTGAGTTTTTTAATGTCCCTGGAGTGGTTATTTCTGTAGTTGTGGCCCTAGGTTCATCCGAACAGAATGAAAATGCGTACTATAGTCGCAGCGCAGAACTCTGAGGTTGTCATTATCGTTCCCTGGCAACCTATCAGTCAAAAGTGTGTCCGATTTCGTATCATATTACACATGAATCATATTATTGTGCACGAATATATAATACACGAATATTATTATACACGAACTTAATATTCATGAATCATGTGTCTCATATTATACACAAAATCAGACACACTGTTGAGGGGTAGGTTGCCAGGGCACGATAATAACAACCTCAGAGTTGCGCGCCGCTGCTATAGTAGACAAGAGTAAAATGTTAAGTTTGTATAGAAAGTGACTCAGTGTTTTGCTGGGGAATGGAGACATTTTATTAAATACCCTGGTGCAGTGATATGATGCAGGAACTGAAGGAGGTGTATCTATGCTTTGGTATGGTCTGAATGTGAAAGCTCAGGACTAATAACAGTTGAAGTGAACTGTTTAAAAAATATACTATATGTGGGTTGTGTAAATTAAAGAGGATTAAAAGTATAGAGTGAAAAATTAGATAAGGGAGTCTTGCTCAAAGAGAGTTTCCTTTGATGGTTCAGTTACATTATGGCAGTGGTGTCAAACTCAGTCATTCCCAAGGGCCACACTTCAGTTCTATTAATCGTCCAAGGGCCAAGCCTACCTAACGGTGGATAATACTGGTTAAGCAAGCATCAACTCACCCAAAATTGTGGCATGTGTGTCCTTGGGAGCCTAGACCAGTGTGTTTATGTTTTGCACTTTGTCCAAATTTATCAAAATAGGAAATACTGTTTCCAGATTTCCATCAGATTATTTGTCTGTCTGTCTGTCTATTGGCTGACGCCTCATTCTCGTAAGGGGTGGCCACAAACAAATCGCCTCCATGTCGCCTTGTCCAATGCCACTTCACTGCCTTGCTCCCAGTTCACAACCTCATCTCTCATATACCTCTCCATTCCATCCTTCCATTTCTCCATCAGATTAGTGAACTATGTTTGCTCACTGTACTCTACATTATTACTTTAGAATGCATGAAAATTTTAAATTTGCAATAGAAATTGGAAACTTGTTGAATGAAAACAATACCAGTTTAATATATGATATGTAAAATCTGCAGTGTATGCAGACTTTTGGAGAAGTTTGGTACGTATTCGAACCCTTACAGTGGCATTGGGCTTCTGCTTCAAGTTGTTGATAATATTTAAATAAAAGTTTCACGACATAGTTGTTCACCAATAAATTGTTCAGATGGTATTTTTATCAATCAAATTATCAATAAAAATTTCCTAACAATGCTGTAATATTTGTTCGCTTGATCATATGACAAATTTCATGGGATTTTTCATTTGTTATTTCTCTTTAAGTCATCGAGGACCACTCTTTTCCTCTTTGAGCACCACATGTGGTCTGCGGGCCACCAGTTTGACACGTCTGCATAATAGGAATGGATATGAATTGAATGGCTTTAGTCTGAGAAGAAGCATGTAATGCCAAGAGTAAGATGGCTCGATGTTTTCGTTGGTGAATTGAGAAAGCAAAGTAAGGAAGTTAAAGCAAAAGAATTGGTGAATGACAGATATGCACATGACAGAAGTTGCACTCCATTTTGTAACAGGAGTTGACTGAATGTTCTGTACCTAGCAAATATTGTGAGATGCAGCTTCATTATACAGAGCACATTTATGCAGGGGCACAGCTGAAAATTTAGAGAGCTTGAATGACTTGTGACTGGATATATTGCAGTTTCACTGGTCATTTTGTTGATAGTTGTGCTTTATACTTTCTTTTTCCTCATTCCGGATCCTCTATACCCTTGGGAATGTGGTTCAGATAATGACGATCATGTTTTCTCATACTTTCCTTACATGTCTTCAGCCTGAGGTAGAAAAAGAGGCATTCTGATGATGATGTTAACAGTGATGGTGATGATTACTGTAGTGTTCATTTTACTGTTGCCAGGTGAGCAAGGAGTATGTAGTGACTACACTGAACCGGTGGCAGAGCTCTCCCTATGAGGATGTGGAGGCAGCTGTTTCTCTCATGTATAACCTGGGTGAAGCTCTCCCGGCTTCCCATGGCAACCATTTCTCTGGGCCATCCCAGGTTGGTGACCCCTTTCAGGTTGGTGCTCTTTCTGCTTTTGTTATCTTTATCATACACCTCAAATCACTTTAGGATCAAGTTTCATTTTCCTATAGCAGTGTGTAGTTGCTCATTGATTTTTATTTTAGCTTTTCTTTATGCTTTAACAGCCATTACTTGTATGGTATGCTAATAGTGGTGCTAAATTTATTCATTTTTCCAATTACTTTATTTATGGTACTGTATAGTGAGCCCTTGGTTATCGAGGAAGTAGGCATTAGTACCATCCGATCATGGTGATACTCCCTAGGTGGATGGGAATGCTGGTGATAGGGAGAGCTGGAGCTCCTGTTTCACTAGCCCTCAGGGTACCCTGACATCCCCCTTTGCTGACATCTGTCAGAGTGACACCAACATGGAGAGTAGGCCAGTGTAATCTCTCAAATACTTTTTTCTAACTACAGTATCTTAAGCATTACATGCACTTTACATACCACACAGTGTAACCTCTGTGTCACAGGGGTTGGCAGCAGCAAGGGCATACAAGCAGTTTACATAGCCCTTGTTATCTAGTGGCAGACCTGAGGAAAGGGGTGGTGCTTGGTCTGCCAGTGCAGTTTTGGGACCAGGAAGGGATGATATCCAAGGCTGGTGGCAGTACTGTCAGAGCAAAGGGAGTATGGTCATGTGCCGTTTCCAACAAGGGTGCGGGAAGTAGCTCCATCGTGTGCAGTGTTTGTTGGGTGCATAAGAGATGTAGAGATATTAGAGTTAGTCTTGAAAATAATGTTGATTTTGTGTGTGCTGTGTTGGGGAGAGCATATGGAGATTGCCAGGTGTGAAAGGATTGATCTTGCTTGAGTGTCGTGAGTGTGTGGAGCAGTTTTGTTATTTGGGAGCCATGATAATTATGTGCTGGAGATGGGAATAGAGACATGGGTAAGGAGTGGTTAAAGGAAATTCAGGGAGCTGTTGCCTTTCCTACACTGAGAGGACTCTGCCTCATTGCTAAGGGCTTTTTGCACGTGGCATAGGAGTGTAAAGGTTTATGGCAGTGACTGGTGAGGCCTGGGCAGTAAATGAAGAGGATATTCATAGGCTCAAATGTACAGAAATGATAATAATTAGCTGGGTGCATAGTGCATCCTTGAATGTGGGACCTGTGGGGCTGGAATTGTGACTGAAGACTTAAGAGGAAGGATGGGACTTGAATGTATTGGTAATATGATGAGGAGGGGTGGATTGAGGTGGTTTGAGCATATTAAGAAAATGGAGGATGGCAGTTGGGTGCAAGAGATGAGAAGTGTGGACATCAGTGGTAGGGTTGCGAGAGGTAGACCATAATAAACCTGGGACGAAGTCATAGAGTTTGACCTCAGGGATAAGGGACTGAATAAGGAGGCTGCCAGAGATGGAGCAGCATTGAAACCCATTGTCAGGTGACCAAGGCCAACACATGCAAGCATGTTGGGGCCTTTATAAACAGTACGATACAATTGCACATAATTGGCACTGAACACAGTGTGTTATAATGGAATTAAACGATAATGAATACACAGAACCTTTGGGGTTTATCCTAATTAGTACCAGGCACCCCAAGTGCAAGCCCCAATTTTCTTTATTACGACAATTTAGATCCAGGGAATACATACATACAGTACTATGATTAGTACTAGAAACACAAATTGGCATGGTTAGGTTATAGAAAGTGATGAAAAAGGCACACTAAGGAAGAAACATGTACCATAGAGAGACTTGAGATGGGCTTGAGGTAAGGGGCCCGGAGACTAGGGCGTGGAGAGTTAGTGGTGTCCATCACCTGGTATTAACTCCTCTAGTAGGCCTTCATTTTTGAAAACTTCAGACATCAGAAACCACAGACACTGCATCATCGTTGTTGTCAGAAACCAGGTGAAGTGCCTGATAATGATGTTTTTGAGCCAAAATTGCTCCATAAGAACAGGAGTGCAGATTTTCATCTGGCATTGATAATGAAAACCACTATAACTAAGAGATCACTGTATATGGTTTATGATTTGGTACAAAATAACTTTTTCAGCATTTGAGACCTGTGCTTTCAAAAGGTATGTTACCAATTTAAGAGAGATTTGTATTGTCACCAACACATTTTGTCATTAATGTGCTAAACTGGAGTGTTTTTTGTTGCAAAACTTCATCTGAAGTTAATATTGGGAAAAACAGAAATCATCATCATCCAGGCCTCCTTTCCCACCCTAGGGCAGGGTTAGGAGTAGGAATGTCCAGACAGCTCAAGTTTGCCCATTTCAATGGGCCATGCTTCCATTCACTCATCATTCAAGCCCCCGGAATCGTGGTATTAATTTACCTCTTTCATTCATTCGTCATCTAATCCAGTGTTGCTGCATGAGGAGCGTAGGATCCTGGGGCTAGGCAAGTTGGTCCTTATATTTAACCCCCGCTTCACTCATCACCTCATATGAGGCGATATGCAGGCCACCCCGGACCACACTGATCACCTCATATGAGGTGATGGGTCTCCATGCCATAATTTCAAGCATGATGAAACATCATTTGCCAAGCCCTCCCACACCACAGTTGCCAAATACCACATATTTAGTAATTCATATATGCAGGCCACCCATCGCCTCATATGAGGTGATAGGTCTTCGCACCATAATTTCAAGCACGAGGAAGCATCAGTGGTTTCCATGGGAACGTTGAGTGTCCCTCTACGCCATCAGAGCAGTTGCCAAGCCCTGCCACACTTCAGTTGCCAAATACCACATATTTAGTAATTCAGTTCTTGTTTGTAGCTCGCAATGGCAGACTCATGCCTGTCTACCTCCCGCTGTGCTGGTGACTTATTGCGGCCCTCACACTCATCCAAGTGGCATAAATTACAAAAAGACAAGGGTGATGAAGAGTTTTACTTCAGAAACAGTTGATCTGATGACAAAAAATCAACTTAAAAAAAAAAAAAAAGTCTGAAAAGAATGACGCTGGGAAGATAACCAGTTTGATAAGAATTAGTGCGGTGTGTGCTAAGATGAGATTGACCAGCCTCACTCATCCCATTTACCTCTTCAGTCTAAAAATATCACTGGGCAGTAACCGGGATAATATAAAAAATACATTTTCTTGAGTGAAGGTTTTAATCCATTCCATCCAGCACATCTTCCCATGAACCCTCCCCACAGCTGGGCATTCCTGAGAAAATTGTGAAAATCGTCTATTTTTAAACCTTCATATCTCAGTTAATATTTAACCAAAAATAACAAAGTTTCAAAATACTCACCAATCCTTTGACTTCAAGCTGATCACATCAGTTGTCCTGTGAAGTGCACATTGGGAGAAGGGGTAATTTTTGTTTTTCTTTTGCCGGTGTCCATATGCGTGACAGAGGTTTGGTGATACAGATAAGGCTTAGACTAGCCCTCCACAATAATAACACTTCAATAACACTTCCAGAAGACCACAATCCATAATTGGGTGTACTTAATGCTGGGAGGTGGGTAACCATAGCAACAACCTTGTGGCAGGCTGCCTGCTTGCCTCACCACCACACTGCCGTGCCTCACCACCACACTGCCTTACAGACAGACAGACAGACACTTACACACACACACACACACACACACACACACAGATGTATGTTTGGCTTGCATTGTCGCTCGATTCTGGCACTGCTGTGCGACTAGAAGTCTGGGCATTACAATTACTACAAAAACTGCTATTACTATTACTACATTTACCATTACTACAACTACTACTACTACAATTACCACTACTGCTACTACAACTACCACTTCTACAACTACAGCTACCACTACTACAAATACTATTACTACTACTACCGCTACTTTAGTCAGTCCTCCCCTAATGCGGGTATTTGCTTCCACACCGACATCGCTATAGGCAAATATTGCATTACAGGGACTCTTGAAAACCCCTATTTCCTTCCGCACCCCAGCCCAAACTCCACTTTTCCCCCCCTGTGGTGCAATTTTTTTGGTACTCCCCAATTTAAACCTCCTAAAAGCATTAATATGGTTATAAAAATATATTAGGTCAATAGGACTTCTTTATTTTTTGTACCTAATGTGAGTTATGTTGACGGCCATACTGAGCAGGGAAAAATACAATGTGGAGCTAACACGGGCAGTGTGTCTCGCAACACGAGGCAAGCTGAGGAGGATGGTGTGGGTAGGAGTCGGCCAAGTGGGGAAAGCGGGAGGCGGGATGGAAGTAGGGGGGTCCTGATTGGTTTGGTGGCTGGGAGAGCGAGAAAGGCGAAGCGTGTTTGGCGGGCAGTGACGTCAAGTATAGTGAGGCTGTGCGACGCATGCCGCGTCACAGCCCGCCCGGTTCAAATTACCACGTATGCTAACAGTGCCTGCTTTAGAATGTTTATTCCCTTCTGCAAATCGTGCCACGTTAGAGCAATATCGTGCTACAGCAAACTGCGTTAGGAGAGGATTGACTGTACTGCAAATACTACTACTACTGCTGCTACAACAACAACAACTACAACTACTACTACTACTACTACTACTACTACTACTACTACTACTACTACTACTACTACTACTAAACATAAAACCTAAAAAAAAATATTGTGAACAGAATAGTTATACATGTACTGTCCATAATTGAAAATACTGTATTTTCCACTGTAACAGAATTTTTTTCCTGTGGTATAGACCTTTTCATCATAAATATACACACACAAAAACATTCAATAAAAAATAAGGTACTGATTTCATCATGAAACAAAACTTTCTGCTTCCATTATTCATGTAAATGGACAGAGCAGTGGCACAAGGTACTGCGTTTCCTACTCCCTCCTCCCTTCCTCCAATCCACTATATTTTCCACTAACAATTTTTTTCCTGTGATTTGTACTTTTTCATCATAACAAACATACACACACGAAAACTCAATAAAAAATAAGGCACTGATTTCATCATGAAACAAACTTTCTGCTTCCATTATTCACGTAAATAGAAGGGTGGTGCGAAGCTCGACGCACAGCATTTCCTCCTCCCTCCCTCCCACCTCCTCCCTTTCTCCACTCCCTACTTCCTCTTCCATCTCCTCATCCCCCTCTCCAGGATCGTCAATACCCTCTGAACCATTCCCATCATCGGAAATAGTAGATGAATGCACTGGAGGAAAGGATGGGCGCACAGTGGAGGAGTCACGTCCTCCACCCTCCTCACACGATGCATAAATATTGACACTCATTATGGCAGTTGCTTTCCTGAGAGGAAGAATCACTTTCTTCAATCACAGTTGGCGATAATGTCACTTCGAGTTCTCGCACTATCACTAAGGCCTTTTCTTTTCTGGATTTTGGACTTCACTGGTGTTGAAATCGGCGGCCGCGGGCATTCACCCAAGGATCTGGACGCAGATGACGGAGGTACGGCAACTGAAGTATGACTGAGATGCGTGCCGGAGGGTTGCCAGTGGCTGCAAGTGGTGGAAATAACCAGCTGAATATTCAAACAAGGGTGCGAATTACTATACTCTATTTTTTTCCAGCTGATGATGCACTTTCGTGAATGTGGCACCTGCGCACTCCTGCCGTGTGATTGGTTGGTTTCAGTTTCATACCTGAAGTATCATATTTACAAAGAACAGTTGTACCTTATATTCCAATTTTCATAAATGCTGTTTTGCATTGTCATTGTACTATACAGACAGACATGAAACGAGTATGTATCTGTGCGTCACCCAAACAGGCGATGAATTTGAGGAAGTTGAATTTGAATTGAAATATTTATTGTTGTAAAAGGTACATAGTTGTTGCATCTCTGATAAATAAATAAATATATATATACTTACGGATATATATATTTACGGATGATAAGGGCAAAGGTATCGAAGTAGGTGTGATCCATAATAAAGTCTGACATCTTGCGGGACGAGACAACTTGTTTTTCCCGCCTGGCCGTCTCTCGTGTCACCCCCTCCTCTGTAGCAACTGTTTCTTTCACCACTTCCACCACTTTACCACTGACAAAACCGCAAATTTACTTAGAATGGTACTATTGTCTAATGTAAAAAGTGCCTAAGTATTAAGATACCTTTTATTTGCAGTTACCCAACCGAAAGCGTTTATTTAAAAAAAAAATATAGGGAGATACAACAACTCTGTACCTTTTACAACAATAAGTATTTCAGTTCAAATTCAATTTCCTCAAATTCATTGTCTGTTTGGGTGAAGCATGGATACATACTCGTTTCATGTCTGTTTATATAGTACAATGATAATGCAAAACAGCATTTATGAGAACTGGAATATAAGGTACAATTGTTTTTTGTAAATATGATACTTCAGGTATGACATTGAAACCAACCAATCATGCAGCAGGAGTGCACAGGTGCCACAATCATGAAAGTGCATCATCAGCTGGAAAAAAATAAAGTAAAGATCATATATACATGTCACCCGCACAGTCCCGGGAGGACACGCATACATGACACCCGGACGGTATGGGTTAATGGAGAATGTAACCTGATCAGCCCTCAGCTAATTGAAATTATTGGGCAGCAGCCAGGAACTATATTAAAAAAAAAAAAAATTCTCCCCCAGTATCCCTGCTTGTCGTAAGAGGTGACTAAAAGGGTTGGTGGTGGGTTAGTGCCCCACCCTGTAAAAACAACTAACTAAAAATACGAACAAGAAACCTCGGACCAGGACTGACCAAAAGTTGACGAAAAAGGACCGGACAAAGGACGTGGTAAAGATTGCAACATGGAATGTAAGGGGTATGAATTATGAGGTGAAAGAGAGAGAGATTGTACAGGTGCTTGAGAGTGTGAAAGTGGATATATGTGGAATAACTGAAACTAAATGGCAAGGTGAGAGTGTGAGAGAATGGGAGTATGGATGAGGTATATGCGTGGGAGTGGGTGAGAATGAGAGGGCGAAAGAGGGAGTGTGTATTGCTGTGAGCAACAGATGGAAGGAGAATGTAAGACAGTATGGATCTGTTGGGTCAAGGATTGTATGGGTAAGAGTGAAAGTTGGACTACAAATGTGGGCGATTGTGTGCATGTATGCGCCAACGCAGGATCGTGTAAGTAGAGTGAGAGAAGAGTTCTGGACAAATGT
>JAGKTI010039406.1:0-10566 GCA_018397915.1 Birgus latro | reverse complement strand
AGAAGGGCAAGAAGTTGTATGCAGCCTTCATGGATCTGGAGAAAGCATATGACAGGGTGGATAGACAAGGTTTGTGGAAGGTATTAAGAATATATGGAGTGGATGGGAAGTTGTTGAAGGCAGTGAAGAGTATGTATGAGGGTGCTAAGGCTGCAGTACGTGTGGATGGCAAACTGAGTGAATCTTTCCATTTGAAGGTTGGATTGAAACAAGGATGTGTCATGTCTCCATGGTTGTTCAATCTGTATATGGATGGGGTTATAAAAGAGATATAAGGTCGGGCAGTGGATGCTGGGGCGGCCCTAGTGAGAGAGGGCAGTGTTTGGAAACTCCCTGTACTGTTGTTTGCAGATGATACTGTCTTGTTGAGTGAAGACGAAGGGGAGCTGCAAGGCTTGGTAGATGAGTTTGGGAGAGTGTGTAAGAAACGGAATCTAAAGGTGAATGTGGGGAAGAGTATAGTGATGATCTTCGAGAGAAGTGAAGCCAGTGAATGTACACTGAAATTGAATGGGAAGGATATGGAGAATGTGAGTGAATTTAAGTACTTGGGCAGTGTGATGAGTAAGGATGGAAGTCTGGAGGGTGAAGTGCTCGAAAGGGTGCAGCAGGGAAGGAAGGTTGCTGGTTCGTTGAAAGCAGTGATAAGAAACAGGGAGGTGAGCATGGAAGTGAAAAAGTTGTTACATGACAGTATTGTGATACCAACTCTGACATATGGAAGTGAAGCTTGGACCCTGTTGGAAGGACAGAAGTCAAGAGTGAGAGCAGTGGAAATGAGTTATTTGATAGGAGCATGTGGAGTCACATGGAGAGACAGACTAACAAATGAGGAAGTGAAGGAGCGTTGTGGTGTGGTTGAGGACGTGATAGGAAGTGTTAGGAGAAACATGTTAGGGTGGTTTGGGCATGTGGAGAGGATGGAGAGTGAAAGACTGACGAGGAGAGTGTATGTTAGTGAAGTGGAGGGGGCGAGAGGGAGGGGGAGGCCGAGGATGAGATGGAGGGATGGAGTGGAGAGGTATATGAGAGAGGGGGGTGTGAGTTGGGAGCGTGGTAGTGAAATGGCAGGGGACAGAGTGACATGGAGGCGATTTGTTTGTGGCCACCCCGTTCGGGATCAAGGCGTCTGGCAATAGATAGATAGACAGATAGTTCGGTAGCTCCTCGAGTCCGATAAAAGCGAATTCCGGTCTACTGAAGGCCGTTATATCGAGGTTTTATTGTACATAAATCTTTTATCATTAGTGTCACTGTTTATTAAAACAAATTTTACATACTCAAGGTCACTAACTCTAAAAACGTATTCCTGGTAAGCCAGTAAGTCCTTGTACTAAGCTGTTAACACCAGTCTTGCAAATACGTACAGGTACTGTATATATCTTTGCTGGCCCTCGAGACCGTAATTAAACTAAGAATTGGCCCTTTAAAGGTTTTGAGTTTGACACCCCTGCTCTGCCCCATCACCTTTCTACTCCATACCTACTTCTGTGCTATCCTCTCTCTCTCTCTCCAACCCAACCCTAATCCCATAATTACCGAGGTCTCAAAGTTCTTTCCCTCTACCCCACCGCCTTTCAACTCCATACCTACTCCTGTGCTATCCTCGCTCTCTCTCTCTCTCTCTCTCCAACTCACCCCTAATCCCATAATTACTAAGGTCACAAAGTTCTTTCCCTCTATCCCATCGCCTTTCTACTCCATATCTACTTCTGTGCTATCCTCTCTCTCTCTCTCCATCCAAAATCCCATAATTAATGAGGTCACAGAGTTTTCCCTCTACCCCATCGCCTTTCTACTCCATACCTACTCCTGTGCTATCCTCTCTCTCTCTCTTTCTCTCCCCACCCACCCAGATTAGAGCCCATTATTGTCTCCTCCACTTATCCCCTACCCATCCCTGAACTACAGTTATCACCTCACCTCCTTGTCAGTGTCTTCACCTGACCCCATCCATCCTTAATGTGACTGACCCCCTCCCCCTCCCCCCCCCACCCATACAATTTTTTTCACATCTGCAGATTTTTCATGAGCTGATCCTTCGTAAGTAGGGGTCTGAATGTATAGTGATGTTGGAGCCAGAGTTGGAGTCAGTAAAATCATCCTGACTCTGATTCCAACTCCGACCACCAGTAAGAAATTTTTAAACATGTAGATGCAATGTTGAGCTATTGCTTTTCGAATGGCAGCTCCTTTGGTTTTACTTCTTGTTGCTGCTGTTTTTTTTTTCTCTCTCTCTTATTTTCCACTTCTTAGTTTGGACTTGTTTGTTGTTCTTTTGTTCTTCATTTATGTTGAACATAAAACAGAGGTGCTGCCATCCGCTGACAGAACGACAAGAACACAATGTAAACAGACACCACGATCAACAGATTTCTCACTGAGTGAACGTGTCCGGATACTTTCTTGATTCTAGAATCTAAAGGCGAGTTTTTTTTAATGCAAAATTACTAGGAACAAAATGGTTAAAGTATACAGTGCCTGTAAGCTGCAAGGTGGGAGTTTTGAGCATGTGCAAATCAGTGTAACCCACCCATACACCCAGTCTCACCTAAGTAGCCACCCCACAGTGATAGTAATTTGTGTAAGTCATCATGGTAAATTTATTATAAAGAAAGTCTGAGGGGTCGAAGTCAGAGTCAGAGTCAAAGTCGGGCACACAATAAATCATGGAGTCAGAGTCGGGTGTTTGGGTACCGATTCCACAGCCCTGCAGAAACTGTACAATTTTTATTAGTTTGAGCTCGCTCTCTCTCATTAAATTTTCACCTCTTGCTGAGTTGCAGACCTGGTATGAGGCATACTGAAGATCTGCAAGGGTCAAGCCACAAGCCTCACATAAGGTAAAATTTACATTAGTTATAAAACAATGACCTAAATTTACCAATGTTTTAAGTCTATACCTCAAAAAGGTGACCTCTATGAACATACTGATTAGGAAATGAGTGTGTGTATTAAAATATGGACATTTACCACTCTTTCAGGGTCAGTAATCTTTGGGTGGATTGACTGAAGGAGTAGGAGGTGGAGTTAATACTCGAGGAAGTCATTGACCGAGTCAGACTCCTCTGCCTCTTATCTGCTTAGCAGTCTTTTGTTTCCACTTCTGGACATGCATTTGTCCCAGCTCTCAGTCTTCACTATTGGAAGAACTCATTTCAATGTGTATTTCTTGGCCAAATAACGTGATAAGGCTGATGACATAGGGCAGTATGTTCACAGCACAGGCTTTTAATAGAAACCAGTGCTACCTGGTACAGTGGGATTGGGATTCGCATGATTAGCCAAGCAGGAGGATGACAATACAGTAATGGCGACTGTATGATTCTTGCTCACTGAATGGCTGCCAGCTCCCACCTCCCGTGACATATGCCCCTCTAATGACTGAGCTCCTCTTTTTGCATCTGTAGACAGGTAATTTTCAACCCTATTTACACCCACTTTAGGGTCAAGTTTCCCTTGGCAAACAGTACCATGAGGCAGGGTGATGGTGGAGGAAAGTGTTGCAGGGAAAAGAAGAAAATGCGATTTGGCAGTTACACCCCTCTAGTAACAGGCACCACATATGTTATGGTAGCATTATTTTAATTATTAAAAATGTGTGTAGATGGAAATGAGCAGAGCCAAAAGTAGGTGACTGGCGATGTAAGTTACATTACACAAAGTAGATAGGCTGGCACCAACTTCATACGTACAGTTTTTACATAAATATTTTTTATTATTTTCTACAAAAGCTACAAACATGGGCACAACAAAAAGACAAGTAACATAAGCCCCTCCAAAAGCTCTGGTATGGCAACAAAGGCCAAACTTCATGACAAACTTGCACCAACACTGGACAGTTTACTCTCTGTGACTGGGGTGGAGTGGGCAGTGGCCTTTGTTTATGCTGGCATTGTTGGTGGTGTGGGGGAGTTGAAGGGAGTGGCAGACTATTTGAAAAATTTGGTTTCCACACTCCATGCACACTGTTAGTTCATGCAACAGAAAATGGATATTGCTTTAAATCTGCCCGACTTTTTAAATTGCTGGATAGACATATGTCACATAGTGCAGCACTGGATAAATGAAAGATTCCCATGTTATGACTGAATGGGTGAAGTCACAATAAGCTCTATCTTTGGTAACTGTTCTGTTATCAGTTGATGAGCTGGTTTACCCAGGATGCAAACCTGGGCCAGCAAAAGTAGGTGTTCAGAGTTGTGTTACAGTACATTCTACAGGGTATTGTACAGGTTTTGGTTATAACTGCACGACTTCTGACTCGTGGTAGGTATTGTGCTGCTGTAGGTGTTCAATAAGTATACTGAGTGAGATTTTATATGTTCAGTACAACCTCCCAAATCTGAGGATCTGATTTCCAAAACCTCCACTTTCCAAATTATGATTTAAGGCAATAGAGAGGTGTTGATATCAAAGGTCCTTACAAGACAAGATTTATTTATGGACAGGTATAACAACAAATGATCTATTATCAATATACATGTTACTTAACTGCATCTACAGTTCATAGTACTGTAGGCTACTTTTATGTCCCTACAGCAATCATTATGAACCTACTTTCAAAAATTACTCCATTCTCCATATATCCTTTGGATCCAAACATTTTGGATCTAAGAGTTTGTACTGCACTTGGTGGAGGTTAACTAAATTCATCAAGAGAAAACCTCTATGGCCCCTTAATATAACCCTATATAACTCAAGCAATAAACACTTCAGTATCTGAAAAATCACTATCTAAACTAACTTAGCTTAACCCTTTTGGATTCTGGATGTAGCCTGTATTGCTGAGGTGGTGTTCATGAATCTTATCCAGTAATCCATCATCCAATTCTTTATTGCCCAGAGTGTAAGGGCCTGGGGCTAGGCTACTGAGTATACACATTTATGGCAAAAGTGATAGTTACTTACCCCTATGTGGCATTATGTGAATAACAAACCTCAACTACCCCTTGCATTTACACCCTTATGAACTGCATCCACTCACTAGACTTAGCAGTCATCTCTTTGTTGGCTATATGGTGTACATTCAGTGTACAGTTCATGGTTTGCTGGATTAAAGGAAACCATTTGTCTTGCCACTCAGTGTAGAGCCACCTGAAGGTTACAATATGCTCCCCTGTTATTTAATTTCCCATGGCTTCAACCTGTTAGCAGCAGTCCTACTGTATGTATGGTTTGGGTTACATTTAAAAATACAGTATATACTGTGAAAAAAGGTTAATTTAACTACCTTTCTAGTCTTTCTGGTGAATGAATCAGTATAGACATCCTCTTTATATGTCAGGGATGTGTTCCAAAATACCTCTACCATAACTTTCCATACAACAGGTACTGTACTGTCAACTGGGAGAAACACACAAATGAGCTTTATACGGTGGGTAATAATGGAACTTTAATAAGTGCTCTTTCCGTAATTTACGGTTAACATAATAGCAAAAAAAGAAAACAAAAAGCAGACACATAATGAGGATTTACTGTACTAGAATTGGAGCATATACAAATCCCAGTTTCGTCAATTGGGGACGTCAGAGCTTACAAGGGCAATCAATTAACCCAAACCACAAACATTAGTCATTTAACCCATGGAGCACACAAATCTGGTGTAGGTCTCTTTGGCACAGCCTGAGCTTTGACTTGCAGTCCACAGGTTAAATGTTGTAATATGTATGGCCACCACCAAGACAGCTGTGGATCATTTACCTTTAGTACTCAAGCAGAGCTGTCTACGGGCAACAGCTGAAACATCAAAAGTTGATGCCAATGAAAAGCTTAAAAATTATGGGTACATTTTTCTCTCATACCTGTTAATAAAACTTCAAACTACACAGGGAGGGTCCACTCCTGGCTTGTAGCTAACTCAAGGATTCATGTTAAATAAAGAATTACTACAAATACCCAACACCAGTGCACACAGTAAGAATAACTATAGCAGAGGCAGTTTTAGTAGTGGCAGTTAAATATAATTTTCCAGGTTTTCCCTTGTTTCAGCGTTAGGAGAAACACATTAGGTGGTTTGGGCACGTGGAGAGGATGGAGAGTGAAAGACTGATGAGGAGAGTGTATGTGAGTGAGGTGGAGGGGGGGAGAGGGAGGGGGAGGCTGAGGATGAGATGGAGGGATGGAGTGGAGAGGTACATGAGAGAGGGGGGTGTGAGTTGAGAGTGGAGTAGTGAAATGGCAGGAAACAGAGCGACATGGAGGCGATTTGTTTGTGGCCACCCCGTGTGGGATTGAGGTGTCTGGCAATAGATAGATAGATATTCAAATTAGTTGCTTATACAGTAAAACTGATGTACTGTATTCCCATTCAGCCTCAGTACATAATTTTTATTTTATTCTTGGTACTACTGGACAAATTTAAGAATTGTTAGACAAACTTTTGAAACTGGAGGGGTTAAACAGCTATTAACCCCCTTCCTTAACAATATCTCCCTAAAGCTGAAAAAAATAATCTGCAGGCAGAAAGAATGAAGTAAAATGGAGGACATTATCCAATTTGTTTGAAATACTTCACCTATAACTAAACCTCTGACTTCTTCTCAAATACAAACAACAACATGGATATGTTTCAATATTCTGCACTGGCCCTCCTCTACCTTGCCTCTGAAGTAACTTTCCCTTCACTGTGGTAACTCACTTGGTCTCAATCCCACCATTCCACAAATATCATCTTAACTGACCACCATATTCATCTATATTATGCAACATTCTGCTGCCAAATCATAGTTAGAGATCACTATCAGTTACATAACACCAAGTCAGTTTTACTAAACCACTCTTATAAATCAACAATACAGATTTCCTGTATACTCACCCCACTGATGAAAGGAAGGCTTAGCAGCTGGCCAATGACCGGCATCCGTCGCAGGAAGTTAATGGCAACTGGGAAGAATCCACTGGGGGAAAAAAAAAAAAAAAAAAAATCAATCACTCAATCTCATTACAAAGCTGAAAATATTTCCTCAAATCTTTGGAATTACAGTATATACATGGCACAATATTTTTCATTCTGAAAGGAATTATGACTACTAATTCATTTGCTGTATCTTTTCAGTACAGTACAGTCAGACCTCACTATAACGGACTAATTGGGGCCCAAGCCAGTCCGAAATATGCAAAATTCCGATAAAAGCGACATCCAGACTTACCCCTGCTAATCCGGACTTTTTCCGATATATCAGACATTAGTCCAGATTGCATCAGTGGTTTTCACCACCATTGCAGTATTGTACTATGTTATACCTTCACTACATTAATCAAATGGTATAATAATACTGTACTGTGCACTGAAAAACATGTCTTTTACTTGTCTTACTGTGGTGAACATAGCTGAAGTTTCAGCCAGTCTGGACTGCTTTCTGGCTTTATCGGACTTTTTCCGATATACTGTATAGGAGTTTAGTCCGGTAGCTCCTCGAGTCCGATAAAAGTGAATTCCGGTCTACTGAAGTCCGTTATATCGAGGTTTTACTGTATATCTTTTTATCCCTGCTATGAGATGCTTAAAATCTTCCAACAATTCAGTCCTACTCCATTCACCAGCATATCACACACAATCTCCTTCTCTCTACAACTGTTACTTTACTCTAATCTAGATTAACTTTCGCCATGTAGTAGTGACAACAGCTAAACCCATATTAACCCCATCGAACAGCGCTGGCCCGAGGCTTGGTTACCACAGTCCAGTTTTTTTTTTTTATAGCAGGTGACTAGCTTATTTTCCTTCATGGCATTACATGCATAAAAATGACACCATGTCATGCTTTCTCTTATGAAATCCCAGTTCAGGGGTTGGCCATGGTACAAGTGATATTTTCTATGAACTGGAAGCTAAACCATGAGCCAAAACCTGTTAATTACTTCTTGACTGTTGCTGAAAACTGTTGGGAAAATGAACTCCAAGATGTATTAAAAATTGTATCACTAAGTCCAGGTTTGGACTTTGACACTATTCATGATCAAGAATCACCTTCTGAAGATCAAGCCTATGCAAGGCTGTAACTCCAACATTTATTTAAACAAATACAAAAGAACCAAAGGCTACAGGTCAACCGAAGGATGGGGGGAATTAGGGTTAATAAAACATGGAATGGAAATGCATACGAGAAGGAAAGTTAATCACCACCATGCTATGTCAAATGAGCCAGACATTCAATGAAGCTTAAATACATTACTGCAATTGGGTAAATATACATTGGAGCAGATGGGGGACGTGGAAGGTGTGTGTAAGATATTCACAGAAATCTGTGCTGCATGTGAGGTGGTGTGTGGGGCAAAGAGATGAAAATGGGTGCAAGAAACAGCATGGTGGAATGAGGAGGTGGGACAAACTGTGGCACAAAAGAAGAAAGCATACAATGAACGGATGAGAAAAATGGGTGTGGAAGAAGTTGAGAGATGGAAGAGAGAGTTATATGCAGAGAGGAAGAAAGAGGTGAATAGATTATTAAGGGACAGTAAGAGAGTGAATGAGGAATTTGGAGGGAATCTGAGTGTCAAGTGGAGGGAATGTAAGGAAATGTTCCGGAAAGAGGTAAAGAGAGTTAGACGGAATGTCAAAGAAGTTAGTCGAGAAGTGAAAGATAAAAATAGTAGATTACTAGTGGAGAAGGAAGAAAAATTGAGCATATGGAGAGAACACTTTAAGGAACTGTTGAACACAGAGAATGAAAGTAATGCAAGTATTAGTGGCTGGGGAACAGCGGGGAGATGGAGGGATGTGAGAAGAGAGGAAGAAATCAGTAGGATGGAAGTTGTGGAAGCAATGAATAAAGTTAAAATGGGGAAAGCCCCAGGAATTGAAGGAGTGTGTGGTGAAATGCTGAAGCATGGGGGAGAGAGAGTACAAGAATGGATGTGGAAGATGTAAAGATTGGTCTGGGAGGAGGATAGAGTCCCAGAGGATTGGAAGTCAGGTATTAATATTCCCCTGTACAAATGAAAAGAGGAAAAGGAAGTGTGTGGTAATCATACGGGCATTTGTCTTCTTAATGTAATAGGGAAAGTATAAGGCAGGATACTTACTGATAGAGTTAAGGAAATAACAGAGGAATTAGTTGGAGAAGAACAGGGAGGGCTTAGGAAGAGAAGAGGATGTGTAGATTAGATATTCATTCTTATGTCTTTAGTGGAAAGGTTTCTAGAAAAGGGAAAGAAGTTGTATGTGGCCTCCATGGATTTGGAGAAAGAATATCACAGGGTGGATAGACAAGGATTGTGGAAAGCATTAAAAATATATGGAGTAAATGGGAAGTTGTTCAATGCCGTAAAGAGTGTGTATGAGGGGGCTAAGGCTGCAGTGCGTGTGGATAGTGAACTGAGTGAATTTTCCTATCTGAAGGTTGGATTGAAACAGGGATGTGTCTCTATGGTTGTTCAATCTGTATTTGGATGAGGTTATAAAAGAAATACAAGGTAGGGCAGTGGATGTTCATGCAGCCCTAATGAGAGAGGGCAGTGTGTGGAAACTCCCTGTGCTGTTGTTTGCAGATGATACTGTGTTGTTAGAAGATGAAGGGGAGCCGCAAGGCATGGTGGATGAGTCTGGGAGAGTGTGTAAGAAACGGAATCTAAAGGTGAATGTAGGAAAGAGTAAAGTTATGATCTTCGAGAGAAATGAAGTCAGTGAATGAACAGTGAGGCTGGATGAGAAGGAAATGGAAAATGTGAGTGCATTTAAGTATGAGTAAGGATGGAAGTTCAGAGGGTGAAGTGCCTGAATGGGTACAACAAGGAAGAAAGGTTGCTGGTTCCTTGAAAGCAAAGATAAGAAACAGGGAAGTGACCATGGAAGTGAAAAAGTTACTGCATGGCAAAATTGTGATACCAACTCTAACGTATGGAAGTGAAGCTTGGACGTTGCTGGAGGGACACAAGTTAAGAGTGAAAGCAATGGAAATTAGTCATTTGAGAGGAGCATGTGGAGTCACATGGAGAAACAGACTGGCAAATGAGGAAATGAAGCAGCACTGTGGTGTGGATGTGATGGGAAGCATTAGGAGAAACACACTCAGGTGGCTTGGCCATGTGGAGAGGATGGAGAGCAAGAGACGGACAAGGAGAGTGTATGTGAGGTGGAGGGGGAGAGAGAGTGAGTGAGGCCATGGATGAGACGGAGGGATGGAGTGGAGAGGAACATGAGAGAGAGAGATGAGAGCTGCGACCAGGGGAGTGAAATGGCAGGGGACAGGGTGACACAGAGGAGATTCGTTTGTGGCCACCCTTTACAGGATTAAAGTGTCTGGCAATAGATAGACAAATAAATATTACTGCTAATTTAACCTTAAAAATGTTGAATATAAAACTCCAAAAACCCACCTGAACAAGACAACAAATCCATACAATTCAATACACATGCCTACGATCGGCCACCCCACAAGGACAGTAAGGATGCCACCAAAAAAAGCTCCAGAACCCTTCCATTTGTGCCGCTGGAAAAAGAAGCGGAATGTCCGGTCCAGTCCTGCCACAAAAGCCAGGCCAGCCAGGAAGAGGATCTGTGGGCCAGTGGGAAATGCATAAGCTTCATAACCCGGGGATACATACCGTGTGTGTGTGTGTGTG
>JAGKTI010039405.1:0-10566 GCA_018397915.1 Birgus latro | reverse complement strand
AGGCAGTGACCCCCTGGATCCTAAGTACACTTCCAAGTTTGTTAAATACCCAGCCTCACTCATGGCTTGGGGCTGCTTTACATATTATGGTGTTGGTAGGTTGGTAATTCTACCTGCAAATGAAAAAGTGAACCAGAACAATTATTTGGAGCTCTTATGTGATGTTTTAAGTGACTCTTTTGATAAAACCAAGGCAAGAGTATTTATGCAAGATTCTGCCCCTGGACATGTTGCAAAGTCAGTGAAACAGTGGCTAACAGACTGTGAGGTTCCCTTTATTCGAGATTGGCCCAGAAACAGCCCAGATATCAATCCCATTGAGAATTTATGGGCGCACATGAAGCGGCAGCTGCGTAGTATGGACACATCATCTTTGCCTAAACTTGAGGCTGCAGCTATGGAGCAGTTTTAGTCCGTCTGTTCTGCAAAACTACGCCATCAGTCTCCCCAGACGCCTTAAGAAGATAATAAAGGTGAAGGGGAATGCCAGTAAATACTAAATTCAATGGTGAGTGTTAATTTATTTGTTTCTCCTTGCTAACCACAAGAATGTTTTCTTTTTTTAAGATGGCGTCAACACTTTCCACGCCTACTGTATATGGATGGGGTTATAAAAGAGATGCAAGGTAGGGCAGTGGATGTTGGAGCGGCCCTAGTGAGAGAGGGGCAGTGTTTGGAAACTCCCTGTACTGTTGTTTGCAGATGATACTGTGTTGTTAAGTGAAGACGAAGGGGAGCTGCAAGGCTTGGTAGATGAATTTGGGAGAGTGTGTAAGAAATGGAATCTAAAGGTGAATGTGGGGAAGAGTAAAGTGATGGTCTTCGAGAGAAGTGAAGTCAGTGCATGTACAGTGAGATTGGATGGGGAGGATATGGAGAATGTGAATTCATTTAAGTACTTGGGTAGTGTGATGAGTAAGGATGGAAGTTTAGAGAGCGAAGTGCTTGAAACAGTGCAGCAGGGGAGAAAGGTTGCCGGTTCCTTGAAAGCAGTGATAAGAAACAGGGAAGTGAGCATGGAAGTGAAAAAGCTACTACATGACAGTTTTGTGATACCAACTCTAACATATGGAAGTGAAGCTTGGACCCTGTTGGAGGGACAGAAGTCAAGAGAGAGCAGTGGAATTGAGTTATTTGAAAGGAGCATGTGGAGTCACATGGAGAGACAGACTGGCAAATAAGGAAGTGAAGGAGTGTTGTGGTGTGGATATGGATGTGATAGGAAGAGTAAGGAGAAACACATTAAAGTGGATTGGGCATGTGAAGAGGATGGTGAGTGAGAGACTGATGAGGAGAATGTATGTGAGTGAGGTGGAGGAGGGGGAGAGGGAGGAGGAGACCAAGGATGAGATGGAGGGATGGAGTGGAGAGGTATATGAGAGAGGAGGGTGTGAGCTGGGAGTAGGGCAGTGAAATGGCAGGGGGACAGAGTGACATGGAGGCAATTTGTTTGTGGCCACCCCTTACGGGATTAAGGCATCTGGCAATAGATAGATAGATAGACAGACCAGTAATAATAATAAAAATCTATCTATCTATTGCCAGACCCCCTTAATCCCATAAGGGGTGGTCACAAACACAATAATCACCTCCACGTCACCCGGTCCCCCGCCATTTCACTGCCCTGCTCCCAGCTCACACCACCTCTCTCATCATATATGGTACCTCTCCACTCCATCCCTCCATCTCATCCATGGCCTACCCCATCCTCTCCTCATCTCCACCTCACTCACATACACTCTCCTCGTTAGTCTCTCGTTCTGCATCTTCACCACATGACCAAACCACCTCAGCGTATTTCTCCTAATGCTTTCTATCACATCCATAATACTGTAGTAATAATAATAATCAGCCTTGGTCACTTAATGATGGCTCTCTATGATGTTTGACCTCTAACAGCTACTCTGTTCATTCCCTTATCCTTCACATCACACTCTATGACCTCATCCCAGGTCTTTTTGGGTCTGCCTCTCGCAACTCCACCCTCAACGTTCACACTTCTCACCCTCTGCAGCTGTCATCCTCCATCCTCTCCACATAACCAAACCATCTCAATCAAGCCATTTTCATCACAGCACTAATACAATGAAGCTGAATAACACAGCTACCCTTATGGCAACTACAGTGAAATACAAACAGTCAAAATAATGAAAGAATCAGAAAAATGCAGTACAAGCCACACCAACCTAGAAGATAAAAAAAAAAAATGACCTACTGTAATTCTCCTGTTACAGCTCATATTTAAAAGCAGAGTGACTAATTTTATGCCTGGTTAAAGTGAGCATTGAATAAAGTGAAGTGTTCTTTATAGACTAAAATTAAATAGCTTACCATTTAGTTTATGCAATTTTAAGCAATTTCTCTTCTATAAACATCCATCACAAATGTATTCTTTAGTACTGTACTTCATAATTAAGAATGTGTGGGGTTGTCACTTATACTTTCACCCATTATCAATGCTATGTTAAGGTTAGTTTGGGCTGGGTTAGGTTAGGCTAGGCTAGGTTTAGTAAGGTTGGGCTCAGTCAAGGTTAGGTTAGGTTAGGTTAGGTTAGGTTAGGTTAGGTTAGCTTATTTTAGTGCAGATGCAATAAAAGATGAAATACTTTAGTGCAGATGCAATAAAAGATGAAGACAGGAGCTGGAAAATTTGCCCCAACTCTTCATTTCTTAAGTACAGCACATCAAAAAGCCCCAATTCTTCATTTATTAAGTACAGCACATCAAAAAGCCCCAACTCTTCATTTATTAAGTACAGTACATCAAAAAGCATTTGCAATGGACTTGTACTGAAGAGAAAGTGCTTGGAACTCCATAATTTAGGGAATTAGCATATAAATTGTAAAGTCCATGAGTTGGGTGTAATTCCAAAAAATTATGGTGCTCCCTAATTCCAAAAATTAACAAAATTCATAGTAACAGTAAGGAATTTCCCCCATCTATACTCTGTTCATTTTACCTAGACATAATTCTGACACCTCTCCAGCTTGAATGCTAAGATATAACAAGGGACTAAACCTAGAATACGGTGCTAGTCATGAAGAAGTGCTGTGGGAAGGATGCAGTGCTGTATATACTATTTATTGTCACTCTCATTCCATCACCTACATCTCATACTTGGTCTCCCCTTCCCCTGCCTCACTCCACCTCCCCCACATACACTCTCCTAGTCAGTCTCTCGCTCTAAATCTCAAAGTATTTCTCCAGCTTCCTCGTAACCATGAAATCTGCATAATTTCTATCTCGTTGGTCCAGCCTCCCCCGGTACCATCGGCCATATATATTTTTACAAACTATCTATGTACATTCTCACATGCCCCAATTAATCTATATTATCTAAAATCATCGCAGCAAAACACACCTTCACAATGCAAGGCGTCAGTGGCCGGAAAGTATAAAATTAACTTCAGAAGCGACGATTTCTCGGACGCCATGTTGAGATGCTTGGCGTCTATACATTTACAAAAATTTATTAGCTGCTTTCAGTTAGAGCAAATGCAGTCAAATAAATTATTTTCAGCTATTCTAACAATCCGCTATAGTCACTTTACATAGCAATTGAATTTATTTAATTTTAGGTTATTGAATTCAATATTTCGTAAGACGGATTTAACGAAGCTGATTAAAGTTGTTATTGTTGTTTTTTACGGGATATTAATTTAATACAAATTAGAGGAGCAGTGGCAGGGTTTATATACTCACCGACTATATTAATTTATAATATTCACACATCCAATCCAAATATATTGCTAATCAACTATTTTTACTTCATATATACAGTATTTTTGCACACGAAAGCATTTTTAAAAGCATTATACTGTATACATAATAATAACTGCTCCCGTCTTTCTTCCTTCCTTTTCTCCTTTTCGTCCTTCTCTCTTCCCAAGGGTGCCGGAAGTGTGATGGGGGGGAGGGGGGATTGCGGGGTTTTTACCATCTCCCCATATATCGTCGAGAGCACTTAGAAGTACAGTTAATTTGAATATATATGCCACGGTATGTTTTTCTTCACAGAAGCATGATTATATCATAATCTGACCAACTGAATGGACGAGGATATGAAGTTTTTAGGATAGTCATTATTTATATGGCCACGAGTTTCAAATAAATGCAAGGGTGATATAAATATTGGTTAATTACTTCCTACCTTAGCTCTGTTGCACCATTCCCTCCAGTAACTCCTTCCATGATGTGGCCAGATGAAAAAAAATCCTCCAGTTATCTTTGCTTGAATATGCACTCCTCACACCATAATCTCTGCATTCCCCCCTCCCCTCATTCATTCTCTTTATGGATTTCTCCACGGAGGATGGAGAGTGAGAGACTAACTAGGAGAGTGTTTGTGGAAGGGGGGAGAGGGAGGGAGAAACCGAGGATGAGATGGAGGGATATATTAGACTAGCAGAGGGAGAGGGTTGTAAGTTGGGGGAAGGGCAGCGAAATAACAGGAGACAGAGAGACATGGAGGCGATTTGTTGTGGCCACCCCATAACGGGATTAAGGCGTCTGGCTATGGATTTGACTTTCATATACTGAATCCGCAACTTCTGTCAATCTATCTGTTTATCTTTAGCCAGACGCCACAATCCCGTAAGGGTTGACCACAAACAAACCGCCTTCATGTCGCCCTGTTCCCTGCCATTTCGCTGCCCTCCCCCCAGTTTACACCCCACTCTTATATACCTCTCCACTCCACATATACTGCATACTGTATTGCACGACCTGGCTGTTCTTTTACCCCCCACCCTGGAAAAGTAACATAGCCAACAAAGCCAGTTTCTGTGGCTGAGTGAGAATTCCAAGGTACGAAAGAGTAACCTAGGCAGCTATGTTAGTTCCATAAGTGTATCAGAATTACATCGTATGGGAAAGTGACCTAGGGAGCTGTGTTAGTTTTTATCAGTGCGTCAGAGGAGCTATGTTAACTTCTTTGACTGTATGAGAATTATATGTTATGGGAAAGTGACCTAGGAAGCTATGTTAGATTGTATGAGATTGTCAGAATTCCATGGTATTTAAAAGTGACCTAGGGAGCTATGTCAAGTCCTTCACCCTCGCCTTGAATTCTGTCACTGAGTGGTTTAGCCCCGGGTTCCTGCGCTCCTGATGGGGTAAAATAGGATTGGATGGTGGATGGTGGATGGATGGATGGATGGATGGATGGTTGGAAAAGGAAGGACGGAAATTCAGAAGATTAAGTGCATGAAAGGGCACAGCAGGGAGGCAAAATTTGAAGTTCAGTGAGAGAAGTGGTATGGAATAAGGAAATGAGGTTGTGGGAGAAAATGCATGACACTACAGGGATATGAGCATGTGAGTAATGAACCTCTGCATGACAGTATAGGGAAGTGAGCATAGAAGAAAGGCCCCTGCATGATTGTATAGGGAAATGAGCATGGGAAAGACTTTGAATGAGAGTATATGGAAATGTGCATAGGAGTAAAAGGGTGTCTGCATGACTTTATAGGGAAATGAACATAGGATTTAAAATAGCTACATGACAGTATAGGAAAATGAAACTGTATGACAAGGGAAATGAGCGTGGGAATAAAACAGCCTCTGCATGAGTTTTGTGAGCCCAAGTCTATCGTATGGAAGTGAAGCTTGTTGAAAAGACATGACGAGAGAGAAATGAGCGGAAATGAGTGGAGTTACGTTGAGAAACAGGCAAAATTATGAGGATGTGAAGGAGTGTCGCTATTTTAAGAGTGAGGGGAGTGGAAATGAGTGGAGTTACGTGGAGAGACAGGCAGAGATATGTGGAAGTGAAGAAGAGTTGCTGTATTTCCAGTGAGACGAGTGGAAATGGGTGAAGCTGCGTGGAGAGACAGGCAAAAATATGAGGAAGTGAAGGATATTTGCTAATTAAGAGTGAGAGGAGTGGAAATGAGTGGAGTTACGTGGAGAGACAGGCAGATGTATGTGGAAGTGAAGGAGAGGCTTGGGTGTAGCAGCTGCGCGAGGCTTACATGAAGGAGTGTTAGTGCCAACTTTAACATACGGTAGTGAGACTACGATGTGGCATGAAAATGAAAAGTCACGAGTAACAGCAGTGGAGATGGGACTGCTGAGGAATGTATGTGGAGTACAGAGGGTGGATAGGATACAGTATAATATGATTCGTGAAAGATGTGGAGTGAGGAAGTCTGTGGACACCAGAATCGAAGAGGGTATACTGAGATGGTATGGTCATGTGGAGAGAATGGTTAACAATAGAGTGGTGAAAAAGGTATATCTGAGCGAATTTGAAGGAGGGAGGAGGCGAGGTAGGCCAAGACAGAAGGTGGAGGGATATGGTGGATGAGTGTGTGAGGAAGAGAGGTATGGAGGTTGGCGAGGCTAAGGGACTGACAAGAGATCGAGCTGGCTGGATGAATGTTGTTCTGAGAAGCACATAACCAGGGATCTGGCACCCCTTTTAACGTGGCAGTGTTCGGATTGACTCTATCAGAAAGGTATATGTGAAGCTACACAACGTGGTGACATTTTTTCAGCCTATCTGATGGCTGGAGTATAGCACAATTAACCCCTAGAAAAAGGTAAAGTAACGACACTAATTAATTATTTAAGAATATTATCTATATATCTATCGATCTGCCTATCTATTATCTGGCGCCTTAATCCCATAAAGGGTGACCTCAAAGATATAAAGGGTGACCTCAAAGATATAAAGGGTGACCTCAGAGATATAAGGAGTGAACTCAAAGATATCGCCTCCACGTCGCTCTGTCCTCTGTTTTTTTTTTTTTTCACATGCCTTCACAGCCTGCTCCCAAGGCCCAGTAGTCCTCCTACATATCATACAGTCTTACAATTCCACATGTCACCACTTCGGCGCTAACACCCACCGTCCATATTGAATACATGCTAGGGCTGTCTCATACAGGACTGGTGTATTGGTATTGGCGGGGGTATTTTTACTACGGTGCGGGTCTTCTGGTAGATCAGTACAGTCTGCAATATGAAATTCAAATCTTTGAACTGTTCCCGGCCCAAGCGGGGATTCGAACCTGGGTTCATTAGGACTGCAGGACACCTCTACCGATTCAGCCACCGCCTCCCCCTGACTGCCCTTCATCTCTCACGTATCATTCCACTCTATTCCACCATCTGATCCTTGGTCTCCGCCTCCCCCTCTCCCCCTCCACCTCACTCACATACACCCTCCTGGTGTCAAAAGAAATACTCTGAGATGGTTCGGCCAGGTGGACAGATGGAAAGAATAATGAAGACCAGCACCAAGTCATAATACGGCTATATGGCACTACGGTAGAAGGGAGAGGCAGATTTTGTATTAAATATATGGTGTGAAGGGCGGTAAGAAATGTGATAATATTGGAAATGGAAACCGTTTTAGTACCTACGAAATCAGTAAGCAGCGGAGGCCAACGTAGCAAGGAAAGGAAGGGGAAAGCTGAGAGACGGTGTTGAAGCGTAGACGAACAGTCAAGAAAAAGATGGCGGATAGTCATGGGGCAGTACAGTGTGAACAGAGGGGCTGAGGGTCGTGGCTTATTACAGACCGTGAGTGAGGCGGGAATGGCCCAAGCGAAGGCGTCCAAGGATTGAGTTCCATCGACGATTGCGGTGGGTTGACGTGTGCCAGGGAAAGACTGAGAATTTAACAATATGAAATTTGTTGTTAACCGGCAGGCCCCATGAAGACTGCCAACGTTCACGGAAAAGACGGGTCAGAAGAGGAAAACAATCAAGAGCAGGAATGGGCGGAGAGAGGACCTGAAAGAGACATAGCAGAACGTGCCAGCGAGTCAGCTTGTTCGTTACCAGTAATCCCGATATGGCTTGGAACCCAGACGAAGTGAACTGACTTTTTCCAAACAGAAAGATGGAACAGCCACTCCTGAATTTCGGTGCTTAGAGGACGAGAAGCGTGATGTGTAAGTGAGAGAGCGCACTGAGAGAATGGAAGAAGATAACGAAGGTGGAAGAAGAGAATTTGAAAAGAGACATATCGGAGCATAAAGAAAAGCATACAGGTCTGCCGTGAGAATACTTGCAGCGGAAGGAAGAGTACTGTACTTTGGAAGGAGGAGTCAGGGAACACAGCAGCAAATCTGACACCATGGCAAAACTTGGAGGCGTCAGTAAAGATACGCTGGGCAGAAGAGTGACAGCATACACGTTAGAGAAAAAAGCAGCAAGGAGTATCTGGAGGAGGAAGAGACTTAGAACAAGGGAGAAAAGAAAAAGCAGACTGCAGCAGGAGGCCCAGGGAGGGAAGGGGACTGGATGAAGAGGAAGAATAGAAGGACGGGTGAAATTTGGCCATGTTGAGAGAGAATGTAGAATGAGAGACTGACTAGAAGAGTGTATGTGAGTGAGCTGGAGGAAGAGAGAGGGAGGGGGAGACCAAGCATGAGATGGAGGGACGGAATAGAGATACGTGAGGGAGGGGTGTGTGGGTTGAAGATAGGGCATACAAATGGTAGAGGACAGAGTGAAGTAGAGGCGATTTGTGGGATAGATAGATAGATAGATAGGCAGATAGCTAGACAGACAGACAGACAGACAAATAGATAAACAAATAGACAAAGAGATAGATATTCAAATGAAGTCGCTCTAATCAAGCAAAAAAAAATTCTTACCTTCCGCGCGCAGTCGTGCCATTTTCCCGAAGCCAGTGTCTGATCAGCTGCTTCTTTGGCGGGAAAGGATGGCGTCTGCAAATGGAAAGAAATGGGAAATCCGTTCAATTGGAGTTGGAAAAGGAAGTGGGGTGCTGAACTAAAAATAAATGAAAAGGCAACGCAAGGATATATCTCCAGACCTTCCCTCCCTCCCTCTTTCCCTCTCTCTCTCTCTCTCGTTTGAAGTGAGCTGCAAAAGGACGAAAAGCTGGGCGAAAAGACTATACTTTCTCTCTCTCTCTCTCTCTCTCTCTCTCTCTCTCTCTCTCTCTCTCTCTCTCTCTCTCTCGCTCGATGGATGGTTCATAGTATATTCATTTTAACTCTCCTCTGTCCACTTCACCTTGGTCCACAATCGCCATCTCTCCGTGTCGAATGCTGGGTTGTAGCAATAGATTTACGCTAGAGACTGGTGCTAATCACGAAGCAGTGCTATGGGAAGGATGCAGGGCCATAGTATTGTACTATTCTGCCACTAAGCGACCTGAAATAAGTTGGAAAAGGACAGAAATTTGAGCCAAGTTGGAGTAAAAAGAGTATAGGCGTAAAATTGCCGTCTCTCCGTCTTGAATGCTGAGCTGCACAAAGAAATTAGAATATGGTGCTAGTCACGAAGAAGTGCTGTGGAAAGGACGAGTCTTCCTGTTTCAATACTCTTCACTTCAAAAGGCGAAAACTTGCCGTCTCTCCATCTTGAGCTGTAACAAGAGATAAACACTAGAATATGATGCTAGTCACGAAGAAGTGCCATGGAGAAGATGTAGAGCCGTTAATGAGTCTCAGGATACTATACTCCCTTAACAGAATAGTACTTGAATGTTGTGCTAGTCACGAAGAAGTGTTGTGGAAAGGATGCCACTGAGCTACGTGAAATGAGACGCAAAAAAGGTGAAAATCTCTGCCTAATTGAATTGAAAACAAAAAATAATAAATAACATTACTTTTCAATTAATGGTCTGGATAAATTTGACTAGTTACCAAGGAGACTCATTCATACCCCATTACTAAGGATTATTTAAAGAGAATGAATCCGACATAATAATACTCCTTTCTTTGCAGTTGATGGTCAGAGATTGTTAGATTTGAAAATATATTATTTGACTAGCAACCAAGGAGACTCATTCATACCCCATTACAAAATCTCATCGAATTTCATGCAGCTTGTAACTGTGTGTGTGTGTGTGTGTGTGTGTGTGTGTGTTACAGAGACACGCACATGTGAGTACTGTCCAATCTTGGTCGGATTAAAAAAAAAAAAAAAAAGCTACTCTTATGGTTGTGGGGGTTTGGTGGTGATGGTGGTGGTAGTGTGCTGTGGTGGTGGTGGTGGTGTGCTGTGGTGGTGTGCTGTGGTGGTGGTGGTCTGTTGGTAATAGTGATAGTGGTGTAGTTGTGGTGTGGTGGTGTGTGGTGGTTGTGGTGTGGTGCTGTGTGGTGGTGGCGTTTGTGGTGTGCTGTTGTGTGTGGGTGATGGTGCTGCTGTTGGTGGTTGTGGAGGTGTGCTGTTGCTGGTGTGCTGGTGTGGTGTGCTGGTGTTGGTGTGGTAATGCTGTGGCGGTGGTGTGGTGGTAGTGGCTATGGTGTGTTGTAGAGGTGGTGGTAGTGCTGTTGGAGGTGGTGTAGTGTGGTGGTGGTGGAGTGTGGAGACGGACACTGGCTCCACACTCCCACTTCACCACACCCGCCACCTATTCCTGTAGTAGTGGTGGTGGTGGTGGTGGTTGTGGTTTGGTGTAGTGGTGGTGGTGGTGGTGGTGGTTTGGTGTAGTGGTGGTGGTGGTGGTTGTGGTTTGGTGTAGTGGTGGTGGTGGTGGTTGTGGTGACAGACACCGTTCCACACTGCCACTTTCATCACACGAGTCGGCAACAGAGTCACAGCAGACTCAAGACCACGTCCTATAGTGACTCTGACCTG
>JAGKTI010039404.1:0-10566 GCA_018397915.1 Birgus latro | reverse complement strand
ACGGTACATACAATATGTACAAGCCCTACGATTACGACTAATAAGGGCTTGTCGCCGGTGTCCACGGTTGGGATCGCCGCGACTGCTCATTTGTCCTCGGTGTCCTCGGTTGGGATCGCCGTGGCTGCACATTCGTCCTCGGTGTCCTCGGTTGGGATCGCCGTGGCTGTGCACTTATGAGCTACGGTACATATGTATGTACAGACCCCAGACATATCAGGTACTGTGGGGCCAACAAGCGAGACGTGAGATCTTAGCAGCATAGTACTGACTGGGAACCAAGTTAGTTCTTGGATTGCTCAAATCTCTTAGAACAGCACAGTCTTAGGGAACCCAGTGTACGACAGATACCCACATTAATCATCATTCAGCAGGCGAGACATCAGGTCTGCGCCCACATTACCACAGCCCTCTCTCCCACACGACTCAGAGATTATGGGTGTGGATTCAAACGGCACAGGAGGGAAACTTTCCTGAATGGTGGTACGTCGACACACATTACAGGAGTGCACAAAACTATCAATTTCCTGTCCCATTCCTGGCCAGAAAAAGTCAGCACGGATACGGCCTTGGGTTTTCTTTTTGCCCATATGACCTCCTGATGCTAAACAGTGACCCCATTGTAATACTGCTTGGTGGTAGTTCGCGGGAACGACAAGCTGCAGTCGAACCTCGACCTTGAGTGTTCGTGACTCACGGTAGACCCGTTTTTGTTTTTGAAGGAACCTGGCTCGTCCACCCCGTGAATACTTGGTCACTTTACCCTTTTGTTACTTCCGCACAACAGCAAGGGTTGGGTCAGTCTGTTGCTCTTGGACAACATCTTGACTACAAATCAGATCTTGCGGCAATGAAAAGGCCACTGGGGCAACACAATTTGGAGCCTTGGCCATGGCTCGTGTTACTGCAGCCGAAGTCTGAGTAGTGACATCTGTGGTGCAACTATACTTGGCACCTGGAATGTTACCTATAATGAGGTCAAACATAGGTTCTTGCATGACAACTGCAACTGTTGAACCTGTGTAAAAGGAAGATGCTACCTGGATACGTGCCTCAGGAAACAATCTCACTGATCTGTCAATAAGCTGAGCTTGGATCTGTCTGCCTGTATATTCTTCAGGACGAACAAGACTGCCTGACAGTACAACCTGAGGAACCATTGTTTCTCAGTACATTAACAGAAACACCTCCCACAAACCCTGGCTGAACAAGGAAGGCACTGTTACCTGTGGGAGGGCCTGTGGAGGAAGCGGCCAGCCGCATGGCACACATCTCTTCAAATCTGACTGGAGTATTTGCCTTAGGGATCGTACCCGAACTAGATGCACGAGGAGTTGTACCCACCATCTGGGGAGCAGGAGCACTGACGACCTATGGAGGAGAGTTCACCATCTGAGGGGGACTAGTGAACTGTGAAGGAGGAGCTGTGCTGGTGGGGACGGCACCATCGTGCGCCTGTTGAGGAATGAAGGCTGCGTTTGCCTCCTGCCTCCGATACACTGGGGCTGGTGTCGAAAAGGTTAGTCCCGCTGGCCGATTGCGTGGCTGATACTGCTGCTGTTTAGGGTACTGCTGCTGGTTAGGGTACTTGTTGTACCTCTTCCAGCCAGGTTTCTGTGTATTCTGCCCCTGGTCCTTCTGCGGGTTGCTTGGACCATGACCATTATTTGAGAATGGCCTTGATGCTGGGATTCAGTCTGGGATTGCTTACCAGACTTAGCAGTGTCTTTCTTCTTCCATGGCTGTTGCCTACGAGTTTGGTACCCGTACGCAGTAAAGAAAGCATCAGCCTTTTCCACCATTTGGGTTGTGTCCTTCACTTTGGACATCATGAGCTGGGCCATAAGCTCAGCAGGCCACGACTTTTCCAGCTGTGTGCGTAGCACGAGGTCGATCATTCCCTCTCGTGTGCTGGGAGTCTCGTCCTTCTCCATCCACTCGCCTAAATATGCCGTGAGATGGTCAAGGAACTGAACAGCTGTCTCCTTTTCCTGGAGACGTGCTTTCATGAACTGATTTCTAGCATGATCAATAGTAAGACCGTACGCTTTGATGAGTGCGGTCTTCATCATCTCATACGTGAGATTATCTCCGCGAATTCTGTGGAGAATGTCGAGGGCAGGGCCTTCAAACATGCTAAGGAACTGAAGCCGCTTAGCTGTCTCATCCAGATCGTACAGGTTTGCCATGTCTTCGAAACGAGCTATAAATGGCTCGATTTGCTCGCCTTCCTTGTAAGAAGGAAGCTTGAGATGTGGAGTTATTTGAAAAGGTGCTGAGAGAGCAGTAGTGGAGCTTGGGTTAACTGCACCCAATGTGCCTGAAGCCAAGGAGTCTCACTTAAGCTTCAGCACTTCTAACTCGTGTTCACGTGCTTGGCGCTCGTGTTCACGTTCTCTCTCTCGATCCTCGCGCTCGGCACGCTCACATTCTTCACGTGCCTCGCGCTCAGCACGCTCACGTTCTTCATGTACCTCGCGCTCAGCACGCTCATGTTCACGTGCTTTGTCATGCTCTCGTTCCTCCCTCTCTTTCTGCCGTCCTTCGTATTCACGCTGCTCCTTCTCATGCTCACACTGAATTTTCCACTCTTCACGGGCGGCATTTTCACGTTGCTGCTCGTAATTGAAGCGCGACAGGACATAATCTCGATTTTCCTGGGGGTTAGTAAGCCCCATATCCTTACCTTCTTGCACGTATGAAGTAGTCTCCATCGTGCTTAGTTTTGAGACTGAGTGACAACTGAGACTG
Organism: Birgus latro; assembly: GCA_018397915.1. Lineage (NCBI taxonomy): Eukaryota > Metazoa > Arthropoda > Malacostraca > Decapoda > Coenobitidae > Birgus > Birgus latro. The sequence goes on along the minus strand of JAGKTI010039404.1, from coordinate 7,815 downwards.
TTAGGTAAGAGTGAGTAAGTGATTCGGTAATAATAATTTCAAGCTAGGAGTTTATCCTGGAATGATGTCGCCAGATGTCAGGGGAAATTTTTAGCATTTCAAAAAGAAATGTATAATTCAAAAAGATAATGTAATATTCACGAGGATAATGTGATATTGTATAATTCGAGTATACAATATATAGCTATGTGTGCTAAGAATGACTATCAAGTCATTTACTACGAGAGAATAGACTCATGAAATCAAGTAGCAATTTCACTTTATGCTGGCTCACTTCGCCAATTCTCTAGAGTCGAGAATTTATAGACTTTCTCAACGGTACACAGCAGAGACTAGATGCTCAAGTAGGCTGTAATATTGTACCGTTGGCCTCTGAGAGTTAGTTTCTCCCCTTAACATTAAAAAATGATAATAATAAAGATAAACAGGATCTTGGCTGAGCCAAACTCCTAGCTAGCACAACGGATTTAAGGATTAATGCCAAAAGCTGGCCTAAGTACCAGTCATTATTTAATATAAAGGGTTGTGCTACTAACGTGGAGTAGCAAAACTGTATTAAATATGTGGGAAAATTAAACACGACTGTTACATTTAACAAAGCTCGAAAACGAACTGTAAATAAGTTGAATACAAGGAAATAAATTTAGGTTACATGACTCCAATTCAAATCAAAGGAAGGGAAATGCACTCACTCAAACACTCAGACAAACAGCTAAATATCTCAAAAACTTAAGCCTAAGAAAACAAGAAAATACTAATCGGTATAGATGAGACCGAGCTGCAGTGACGAACACCAAAAGGTGGGAGCTACGAGGATACACGCCAACACAAGCTGAGATCTGAAATTGCTAAGAAATTACTCAAGCCTTACCCAAGGCGTACCTGCAACGCACCGTGTCTACAGTCAGACTAGCTTTGTTTCTGAGTACACGGCATGAAAAGCATGTGAAAGGGTGTGGCCGGTGTAGTGGCCCAGAGCGGGAGTGATAATTCAGAAATTATCACTCAGAGGAATGCACCGCCCGCACATAAAAACAATCAATCGCGAAAGAATGACTGAAGTTTTGACAACTTGATGCGAATATAAGTAAACGAGTGGACGGTTTGAGAGAACGAGCGAAACATCGTACATTTCATAATAATTCGTTCCTCCCGCAAAATCACTCGATGTCACAATTTTCTTTACATAATTCTACAATGTAGAAAATTCGTGACACCCTGCTACGCCTCTACTGTACCTTAGTGAGGAGCAAACTGTCTTGGTAGCGTGGTCGGAGGTACTTGTTGGGAAGTCGATGAAGGATTATTTAATACAACCAGAAATAAGTCGTGAGACGTATTATCAACGAAGGTGAGTTACAGCACTCTTGGGCTACTGATTTTTATTGTACAGTTATCTTGATAGTGATTTACAAACGATCTTAGCATGACGGCCAGTCTCCCCATTCTCCTTACTCTGCCCTAATTGTGCTCTCAGGCATTCTCTATCCCCTTCTCACCTGTGAAGGGCTTCTCTCTGCCATTATATACAGGTGGGAAAGGATGTTTAGGCAAGGTAGTAGTGTCTCATAAGTATCCTGTGGACTTCCACGTGTTTGAATACATCATGAGTTTCTTGGTTGTTTGGACTATGAGGATATTTTGATAAACATCATATGTTAGGATTCTTGATAGTCTGGGACAACAGACTGTGTACAGATACCATGTGAAATCAGACACAACATCGTGTACACTGTGTTATGAGATATATACTAATGTCTATATAATATCTACATATCGCTCGGACACACCCACTGTCGTACCAACGACAGAAAATACTGTCCATAATATATTAATACATATTACAATCAACTTGTAATTAAGTGAAGTATATAATATTGTAAAAGTTACATAACTGGGATAATGTAGTCACTGTAGTTATAGAATTGTACATATACTGTATAATAGTAATATTAAAATAATACAGTGGCAAGTCTTCTGTAGTCAGTTATACAATATATATGAGAAGGACTTGCTGTATACATTCATATATAAATGAGACATAATAGTATAATTAAAGTAAGCCTAAGTGTATTAATATTGTATTATAACTCCAGTTACATTGTGTAATGCAGTTGTAGTTACATTGTGAAAATGCAACTATTACGTAATTGTGTTTGCCATAAAAGTGTACTTATGTCGGGAAGTCGACATGGCTCTCCTCAGGCAGATGTAAGCAGACACACAGCTGTAACAGGTGTGGATACAAGTGCACCTGCTGGACTTGAGTTTAGGGTGACACAAGGACAGAAGAGAGAGAACAGGGAGCCTGATGCTAGCTCCACACATAGCTGTGGACAATAGGTATGGAGAGGTGGAGTAAAGGATGGAAAGTTGAGAGAAAGTAAGTGAAAGCTGAGAGAAGTAGTGAAAGCTGAGAGAAAGTAGGAGAGAGAAAGAGAGTAAGAGGAGTGGTGTGAGGGTAGAGGTCAGGCAGGGCATGGGAACCCATGCTGACACAGCAAAATCTACCGTGGGAAACATGCTGACCTCTGCATTTGCTCGAGCCTCTTCGATGGATGACGCGCGGATGACATGTGGATGAAGGTGGTGGATGAGTGGGTGAAGCCATCACCCACCTCGCAACCATGTGAACTGCTGGTGAACACCGGCAACTTTCGAGGCCAGGACAGCATGGAGTAGAGGGCAAACAGTATGAGAAATAGAGGAAACGTTGTGGAGAGGAGACATGAGCCCCGGGCAGTAGAGACATCAGGCCAGGGGCGTAACCGTAAGGCCGAAGGGGAGGGATCTCGGAAGTCGCTACGAGCAAGAGGAAGCAGTAGTTCCAACGACTGACAATGAGGGTACTCCTGTTAACTGTAAGTAAAAGTACAAACTAGTGTAATCGCGGGTACAAATTGTGAACAGCGGTAGTATCTGTCCGTCGTTGGGACTAGTAGAGAGGCCCCTAGTTACTTAGGAAGAAACGGAAGGAGATTCTAATATTCAAATATGTTTACTGTATTAAGTGATAAGATACTAATGTAGCAGTGTCAGTGACTCATTATGTTTAAAATATAATATAAATAAGTGGATAAAAGAGAGTGCTTTGATTATAACAGTACTAGTATGTATTTAAAAGATTAAATATTTAAGGTTGACTTTACAGCCAGGAATAAAAGAGTGCTTTACTTATAACAGTGTTAGTAATTAAGTGAATTAAGTGTAGATGATTAAGTGCGGAGGTAATAAACGGTATCCAGCACGGAACATTTAAGTGAAGTAAAAAGAGGTGGAAAAATGCCTCATGATTTTCATGTGTGTAAATATATTGTAGATAATATTTTGATAATTAAAACCTAGAAAAACCATATCATTTTCATTTCTTCCAGTTCCCAGTTCTGAGTATATATGAATAGTGAAAATCGAAGTCGCGCATGCCAGTGTCTATTGTTTCACGCTACCAAAGTAATAAATAAGGGAGGATAAATATTCCCGGGATAAATATCATTGTTGAATTCAGAGGGGGCGCAACACTTCCATTTTGTTAATGCGACTGTTACATAATTGTGTTGGCCAAAAAAATTTGGTTACATTTGGTTAATGCACCTGTTACATAATTGTGTTTGCCATAAAATTGTAGTTACATTTTGTTAATGCAACTGTTACATAATTGTGTTGGCCATAATTGTGTCGGCCATTAGACTGTAGTTACATTTTGTTAATGCAACTGATACATAACTGTGTTGTCCATAATTGTGTTGGCCATTAAACTGTAATTACATTTTGTTAATGCAACTGATACATAATTGTGTTGGCCATAAAATTGTAGTAACATTTTGTTAATGCAACTGTTACATAAATATGTTGGCCATTAAACTGTGGTTACATTTTGTTAATGCAACTGATACATAATTGTGTTGGCCATAAAATTGTAGCTACATTTTGTTAATGCAACTGTTACATAATTGTGTTTGCCATAATGTGGCAATTGAAACTTAACTGCAGTAATGTGATCATTTGTAGTTACATAATTGTAGCACTTGTAACATAATTGTAGTAATGGAAGCGTCTGTAGTTAAATAATTGTAGGAACTGTAACATAATTGCAGGAATCACAAGTGTGGTCATTGTAGCTATATAACTGATACATACGTGTCACAAATTTCCTACATCGTAAAATTATGTAACGTAAATTGTGACATCGAGTGATTTTGCGGGAGCAACTAATTATTCTGAAATGCACGAAATTTCGCTCATTCTCTCAACCGTCCGCTCGCGTACTTATATTCGCATCAAGTTGTCAAAACATTCGTCATTCTTTCGTGAGTGATTGTTTTTATGTGCAGACGGTGCATTCCTCTAAGCGATAATTTCTGAATTATCGCTTCCGCCTCCCTGGCCGTTGCCCGGCCACCCCCACCCCTTTCACACCCCCATTCACACGCTCTTCACGTCGGACACTCAAAACCATAGCCAGTCTGTTTCTAGTCATGGTGCGTGATGGTTATGCTTGACAAAAGCTCGAGTGATCACTTTTCTTAGCGATTTCAGATCTCAGCTTGTACTGGCGTGTATTCCCGAAGCTTTCACCAACTTGGTGATCGTCTACATCGGCACGGTCTTCTATACTGATTAGTATTTCCTTTTGTTTTCCTAGGCTTAAGTTTTTGGGTTATTTAGCTATTTGTCTGAGTGTTTGAGTGAGTACATTTCCCTTTCTTTGATTTGAATTGGAGTCATGTAACGTAAGTTTATTTTCTTGTATTCAATAAATTTACAGTTCGTTTTCTTGAGCTTTGGTAAATGTAACAGTCGTGTTTAATTTCCCCACATATTTAGTACACTTTTGCTACTCCACGTTAGCACAACTCTTTATATTAATCACGACTGGTACTTAAGCCAGCTTTTGGGTATTAATCCTTAAATCCGTTGTGCTAGCTAGGAGTTTGGCTCAGCCAAGATCCTGTTTATTATTATTATTATTATTATTATTGAATGTTAAGGGGAGAAACTAACTTTCTCAGAGGCCAACGGTACAATATTACAGCCTACTTGAGCGTCTAGTCTCTGATGTGTACCGTTGAGAAAGTCTATAAATTCTCGACTCTAGAGAATTGGCAAAGTAAGCCAGCATAAAAGTGAAATCGCTACTTGATATCACGAGTCTATTCTCTCGTAATAAATGACTCGATAGTCATTCCTAGCACACATAGCTATACATTGTATACTCCAATTATACAATATTACATTTTCCCCCTGACAATACGTATATAACTTATACAGTAATAGCAATACAATCGTATCATGAATTAATCATATTTGATGTACTTCCTTATACTGTAGGTGTATTGGCTTAATTGTGTTGCACAATTTATTTGGGACACCATGGATATATTTGAGACACCATGGGTTTATTATTTGAGACACCATGGATATATTATTTGAGACACCATAGGATTATTATTTGAGACACCATGGATATATTATTTGAGACATCATGGGTTTATTGAGACACCATGGGTTTATTATTTGAGACACCATGGGTTTATTATTTGAGACACCATGGGTTTATTATTTGAGACACCATGGGTTTATTGAGACACCATGGATATATTATTTGAGACACCATGGATATATTATTTGAGACATCATGGGTTTATTATTTGAGACACCATGGGTATATTAATTGAGACACCATGGGTTTATTATCTGAGACACCATGGGTATAATGAGACACCATGGGTATATTGACCTAGTGAGACACTACAGGTGTTTAGCCTAGTGAGACACATGTGTTTAGCATAATGAGACAGCTTAGTGAGACACCACAGGTGTATTGGCTTACCTATATTGCACAGTTTGAATTTTGATGACTATATGTGACCCATATTTTATTTTATATAAAATTAGATCAATAATATTTACAATATGCACAGTATTCACTTAGTTTCCTTTGTAACACACATCACTTGACACTAGAGTCGTGAAGTCAGCTTGGTATATTTGCTCATTTTTAAATTCATCTTTTGGTCTAGGTTGCAAGTACTAATGTGTGTGGTTGAGTATAGCACACTGTTGCTAGCTCCATTTGTGCTAGGCATTTTCACTTGATTTTTCTTGTCACTGTAGTATGAAGGATACACGTGTGCTTATATTTTGGTTCTCTGCTCTCACTAGATATTCATCTGTTTGTATTATATGTTGAGGTTAGGATTTATAATTGTCTATCACTGTGTAATGAAGTAGTCCTGTTAAACTAATAGAGTAAATGTTCAACTCACTGATAATAATTGTGGTGTGAATACTGGCTAGGGTGCTGCTGCTGGTGATAGTGATGATGGCTGGAGCGTGTTGGTAGGGTAGGTCAAGGTATGAGTTGTGGTGAGGTAGGTGCTGTTGTTGAAGATCAACACGCCAGCATCGTTTGGTCATCGCTGGGGTAGGCAGTCACTCGCTCGCCTCTTCCTGGTGGTGGAGATGATGGTGGTGGGGGTCGTGGTGGGGTGGTGGAGTAGGTGGGGGAAATTCAGCTGTGTTGTGCTTTACTCAGGTGACACAACTCAGTTTCGTTGTTCCTTCTTCTTTTACGTTTTTTTTTTTCACTCGTAACTCGTTCTTCTTACTGTATACTCGCTTGTGGTTACTTGATTGTGGTGGAGAAGGTGGAGATCGTGGTGATGTTGAAGGTGGAGAAGGTGAGGATCGTGGTGGAGGGTGGTGGAGGTATGGGGATGTCAACAGTGTGTTAGCTTATCATGCTGGGTCAGACTGCTAGCAGAATTTCCTCCCTCGTCTCTCTTCTTGTGTTATCTGTAGTTTCTCACCTCTTTACTTCCTTATTTTCTTCTTATTTTGTAGTACTTGATTTTCCTTAGTCGTTGTAATTAACTTGCAGGCTTGTTGATTATTGATAGACGCAATTTATCGCTGCTATTGTTTCTCGTAAATCTTGAAGTTAAAGTGGTTAGAAGAGAGATATTATGTATGTTTGATTTCTTTGGTTGAGACGTTAATCGGCTTTGATTACTGCTGCTAAGTGGTCGTAGTGGGTTCGTGGTTACCTCTGCACACCAACCTCGGTAATGTAGTTTATCGTACTTGGTTCGTTTTTAACTCTAGCCACCAAACTCGGTAGCGTGGTCGGAGGTACTTGTTGGGAAGTCGATGATGGGTTATTTAATACAACCAGAAATAAGTCGTGAGACGTATTATCAACGAAGGTGAGCTACAGCACTCTTGGGCTACTGATTTTTATTGTACAGTTATCTTGATAGTGATTTACAATGAGCTTAGCGTGACAGCCAGTCTCCTCTTTCTCCTTACTCTGCCCTAATTGTGCTCTCGGGCATTCTCTATCCCCTTCTCTCCTTTGAAGGGCTTCTCTTTGCCATTATATACAGGTGGGAAAGGATGTTTAGGTAGGTAGTAGTGTCTGATAAGTATCCTGTGGACTTCCACGTGTTTGAATACATCATGAGTTTCTTGGTTGTTTGGACTATGAGGATATTTTGATAAATATCATATGTTAGGCTTCTTGATAGTCTGGGACAACAGACTGTGTACAGATATCATGTGAAATCAGACACTACATCCTGTACATTATGAAATATACAGGGTGTCCATAAAGTCTCTTTAAAATTTAACATTTATTACAAAGGCAATTGATGAGATATCTTAATCAGATTTGTTCTATGTACTCAGTGATTATCAAAGTTTTTAATCACATTGCATTTGTGTATTTCAGGTACCCTGTTTGATTTGATTTGATTAATTTATTACGCCCGAAGGCGACAAACCTATTACAGTGCCATGTGGGCATATGTGAGGTGA
>JAGKTI010039403.1:0-10566 GCA_018397915.1 Birgus latro | reverse complement strand
TGGTATTCAGATTAGGGGATGTCGGGAAGTGTAAAGTGGAGACTTAAAACTTCAGAAGTCTCCACAAGTCCTATGGTAGTCGATGAGTGCTAAAAAAACATCTCAGGAGAAAGCTGAAGGTATGTGCCATAAGCATATACTGTATAATTATAATATTCTAGGACTAATAACTGATTTTTGGCAAATATTTTTAAAAAGTCAGTCAGAGTGCGAATATCCCCGCGGGAATGGCCCTGCGAGCCTCCGACAACCCCGCGGTGTAGGGGTTTAAAAAACGCAGGTAAGGGGTGAACCAAAGGGCAGAAGAACGCAAGATTGTCTCCTCCAAGAAAAAATAAAAACAGAGCTAAATTCAAGATCCACTCTTTCGAGATGACTGGACATAATGCATTTAAAAGACTGAAGCTCGTAGCAGAAGGAAATACGGACAGAGGAAGACACTTCCAGAGTTGACCTGCTGCATACATGAAGGACTAAGAGTATCAGTCAGCTCTTACGTTCGAGAGTAAAGAGGTGAGAGTTTGCTTCTAGACGGGTGCTGTGTGCGTAGACAGTTCAGAAGAGCAGTGATAGAAAAGAGATAAAGGTGCAAGGTGCAATGAAGAGAGGTTGAATGGAGTCTATAAGAGGAGGAATGTTAATAAGAAAAGCCTTCGACTCCACCTTGTTCAGAGGAGCTGTGTGTTGGGACCCACGCACCCCCAACACACAGAATGGTTGTACTCTATGCAGGGGCGAATAAAACCTCTGTATAAAATCAACAGCCGTCCAAGGTTAAGAAGACACAGAGTTAGCTTCGTGCACCTAATCTCCTGGAAGCAAATTTTTCAAGCAAGGTCATATGATGTTTCAAGATAAATCCCAAGAGAATGAAATCCCAAGTATGCTCAGAAATGTTGCGCAGTTGAGTTGAATATTGTTAAATAATAAAGGATATTCTTATGGAAGATTTTGGTGAGTTGAAAGATATAGGAAGTGAGTTTTCAATGTATCAGAACTAGGATAGTTTTATGTCAATCAGGGACATGAGTCAAGCCACCAATTAGGTGTCTCATAGCCTCATTCTGAGTTTGTTGAAGTAACTGCTGAGATGGACACAGTGACGAGCAAAAGGAAAAATGAAGAGTGGTGTGTTCAGTGTATGAGTGGGTAAGGTTAGATGTACAGCTTAGAAGTCACTGATGAATAGAAAGGAGTTAGTGAAAGGACAGAATCTGTAGGAAAACTACTATTTATAGCGCTAGGAGAAGATCGGTGACTGTCTACAGCAGCAGCTATAGAACGACCAGAAAGGAAGCTGGAGATAAAGGCACATATAGAAGTTTTCGCCAAAGTCCCAAAATGAGGGTAACCAAGAGTCTGAAAGGAAGGTAAGATCGCCTGTAGCATCCCTTGCAGAACCCATACTGGCAATTGGAAAGATTTTGATGAGAAAATTGTTTTAATATTTTTAATATATTTAATCTTTTTTTTGAATATACGAAGTTAAAGTAATAAGGTGACAGTTTGAGAACTGGAAACGGCCATCCTTCTTTGGAACAGGCTTGATGAGAGCAAACTTAGGCAAGAAGTAAAGGTACAAGTCGACTGACAAAGGTAAAAGATTTTACCTAGGAAGGGTGTAAGCACAGTTGTTAAGAACAATAGGAGGGGTCCATCAGGCCGATATTCCTTGTTAATTTTGAAGCCTGTGAGGGCAGAAGGTGCATCCACAAAAGAAATTTTAATGTCAGTCATGAGGAAGTCGGAGGGGAGAAGAGATGGAGAAACAGCACCAGAGTCATCCAAGGTGGAAGTGGAGAAGAAAGTCAGAGTTCTGCCTTTCTAGCAGAATTAACAGCGACAGAGCCATCAGAGAGGAAAAGAGGAATTCAAACAATTCAGGCCACTTAGAAAGAATGAAATTAGTCTTATCAGTGTGAAGAAAAGACTTGGCATGATTCCAGGAGATATATGAAAGAGATGAGATTCAGTGCTATGTTGTCACTGGTACCTATTGTAGGCATCATCCTTGTTGTTGACATCATTAGATCAAGCATGACTTAACTAAGGTTTCTTTGTATTAGTCGAACGATGAGAGAAAGGAATATATGCGTCCATATGCAAGAGAATGATCTCCATAATGTGCAAGGCACACTCAGATCACTTTCGGCCATGAAAGCAGTAATCATTCAAAGGAAATTCAAAGGAATACTGCCCAAGGACCACCCAATCAGAAAGTGCCACACCCGCTAATTATTGGGAGGGTTCACAGGCCTTCCTGGAGCACTAGGACAAATCACGGTTATTTGGTTGTGATCAGAGGAGCCCAGTAGAAAGAAAAGATTGACTGAGTAAGCGGAAGCAGTTATAAGGAATAGGTCATGTATGTTGGGACTCTCTCCAAGGCGATCAGGGATACGTGTATGGTAGGGTGCTGTACAAGCTGGTCTAGGTCATTTAGGATCGGAAAGATGTAGTCTTCGACACAATTGGATCAGTGAATAGAAAGGAGACCCAAAGGTGGTGGTGAATATTGACATCACCAAGAAAGTAGTTTTCAGAGAAGGAAGAAATTGATCGAATGTGTTCAATCTTAGAAGTAAGATAGTCAAAGAATTTTTCATAGTCAGTAGAATTATTGGATAAGTACACAGGACAAACATATTTAGTCAGAGAATGGCAGGATAGCCAAAGTCAGATGTAGAGGGCTCAGAGGATTCGAGTTCAGGGACACAAAAGTAAGATACGTTGCTGCATACATACAGACAACAACAGTTCTTGGCTTAAAGTGATTATAACATAGCCTCTGACTTCTGAGCCTAAGTTAGGAAGAGGTGCGGTTTAACGGAGGAGAGGTGGTCTGCAACAGCGAAATCAGAGGAAAGGCCATAAATGGTGCAGAAATTAATAAAACGTGAACCAAACAATGGTTTCATTGATCTCACTTGCTCATCACGGGAAGAGGGGCTGATGGTGGAGGCATTTATGGTCTCCCTCCTCCCCCACGAAGACTCTGCAGGTGGGTGTTGAAATGCCATTTTTGCAAATTTTGGAACAGGAAGTGTGGTGCTATAGTGCGAATGTAGTTTCCTGTTGAAAGATGAAAATGTGTAGGAGAAAATGCTAGCTTACTCCTGTGTTACTGACACACGGAAAATATTTAGTACAGGGGGATGGCCAGAAGCTAGTCTTGAGGGCTTTTAAACGGGAGCACCTGCTCTCCTGTTCACCAACTGTCTATCCTCCACAGGAGGACTGCCCTGTCCGATTGATGTTACAGTGTGAAAAGAGTGGAAGATGACTGTGAGCCTTTGTGAAAAAATATATGTGATGCTGAGTGCATCAGGGATCAGTCTTGAGCCTTTGACTGTTTGTCATGGTGCATATGTGATGCTGAGTGCATCAGAGATCAGTCTTGAGCCTTTGATTTTTTGTCATGGTGCTTGAAGCTCTCTTATGTGACTTCAGAAATGCACTCTCATGGGATTTTTTATGCTGATGACTGGTTTAGACTGCAGAGAATGAAAAGCGAGGTGGAGGAAAGATTTAGGAGTGGAGAGATGGAATGGGGCACTAGGGTTTGAGAGTAAATTTGGATAAAACAACAGTGATGATATCTAAGGGTGGCGGTGGTACTGTCAAAGCAGAGAGAGAGTGGCCATATGAAGTTTGCCACTAGGGTGTGAGAAGTAACTCCATCTTGTGCAGTATTTGTGACAAGTGAGTGAATAAGAGATGGAGTGGTATTAGAGGTAGGCTGCCAGATAATGTGGATTTCTTGTGTGTGGTGTGTCGGGGAGAGCATTTAGTGATTGTCAGGCATGAAAGGATTGAGTCTCTTGAGTATGTGTAAGAGTTTTACTGTTTGGGGGGCATGTTTTGTGCTGGAGGTGGGGCTGGAGCTATCTCTGTGGCTAGGGTAAGGAGTCGTTAGAGGAAGTTCAGGGAGCTGTTGCCTTTCTTAACATTCAGAGAGCTCTTCCTTCAGTCCCTAAGGGATCACTATATGTGGTGTGTGTTAGCAGCGTAATGCTGTATGGCAGTGAGATCTTGGCAGAAAACAAAGCGGATATTCGTAGGCTCAAACGTACAGAGTGATTGGATAGATGTGTAGTGCATCCTTGAATGTGTCGATGCCTGGCAGGCAAGATTTAGGAACGATGAGTTAAGAGGAAGGATGGGATTCCAGTGTACTGGTGTTGTGATGAAGAGGGGAAGATTGAGATGGTTCGGGCATGTGGGGAGGATGAAGCAGTGAGTCTTTTCACCAAGGGCCTCTGGAAATGCAGTCTTAGGTTAGGTGAAGTTAGGTGGTTCTTGGTGGCCCTTGGTGAAAGGACCAACCCCTGAGAACCAATGAAGGCCACTTTGTGATGCACTAAGAGCCACTGGAAAAGCAAGATTAAGTTAGGTGGCTCTCGGTAGCCCTTGGTGAAAAGACCGAACTGAATGGAGGGTAACGACTGAATGTGGAAAGTGAAAGTGTGAAGGCCAGGGTAGAGTTGCGAGAGACAGATCGAAAAAGGCGTGGTACGAGGTCATAGATTTTGATCTCAAGGATAAAGGACTGAATAGTGAGGTTGCCAGAGGTCTTCCAGTGTGGACAGCCATTATTAGATGGCAAAGACTGATGCATGGAAGAATGACGGAGGTTTTAAAAACGAAATTAAATATATGAAATGATCTGAGTGTTGTATACTGAAGAAATATTATAGAGAAGATGAAGAGTATAGAAGAATGACTAGTCACAGATAGAGAGGGTCGTTTTAGCAGTGGGACTGACTCTGTCCTGAGGGTAATTATGAAACTACATACAAAATGGGTGCCTGTGAGACGGTACCGTGGATTTTGGGCCCCTGAATTGTGAGCGAATGGGTGGATGACTCATTTCCCAGTTTATCCGTCTATCTGTCTACTGCCAAACGCATTAATTCTATAAGAGGTGGCCACAAACAAATCGCCTCCATGTTGCCATTTCACTGCCCTGCTCCCAGCTCATACCCCCCTCTCTCATCTACCTCTCCACTCCATCCCCCCATCTTAGAATTATCCCTCCATGTCTTTTTTATGTCTCCCATTAACATATTCTTTCTCCTTCCTTACATTCTTGATCGAATCTTATCCCACTGAACATGGAAAAAAGAGGCTGAGTAATGATGATGTCTCTCAGTTGTGTACCGTCTGTGGTGTGGTAGCTTTTTGTTGGTTGTTTTTGTAGTTGTGTTGCCTTATGTATTATTTATTTCTTCATTATTTACATACCGTCCATGGTTGTGGCAGGAGCTGTGAGGACGAACAATAGCACTGCATAAGAGACCAGCAGTGTTGAGTGGCAGGACTGGGAAGCCATAGCTGCTGAAGAAATGAGAATAAATTAACACAGGATATCACAGAACAGAAACAATATAAACAAGAAAGAGTGGAAAGGGAAGAACATGCTTCACATTTTTAAAAAGTACTTATAGCTCTTTTATGCCATAGTTTAAGTTCTCGCAGAGATGATGGAGAATGAGAGATTGACTATGAAAGAGTATGCGAATGAGGTGGAAGGGCTAGGGGGAGAGTGAGTTCAAGGATGAGGTGGAAGGGCTAGGGGGAGAGTGAGTTCAAGGATGAGATGGAAGGGTGGAATTGAGACATATTATTAACGAACAGAGAGAAATTGTTAGATAAGGTAGCCCGTTGGTGGAGGACAGGGTGACATGAGGTGATATGCTTGTGGCCACCCTTTATGGATTAAGGTGTCTGCAACAGATAGATGGTAGATCTATGTTTTTTTTTTTTTCGAATTGTGCAGCACTTTAAGAAAGTGACCCGTATGTGTGATCGAAAGCTAGACCACTCTGGACTATATCTTTCATGGCATATGAGGCTTTGTACTGCTTTTACGTCAGATATATTTTGCACATTATGCATATTATCTTCTTCTACGTTACTGAGGAATGGTACATCGTTACAAAAATATATGCAAATAGCATAAATGAGAATATGGCATCATCATATGCATGATGAATAGTTTAAATAAAAGGCTGTGATTATTCCAGTGCCAAGAAGAATGCGACTTCTAGTCAGTTTTGTGGGCACCAGCCAACTACATATCAACGGCCAAAATGAGTGAATGGAAATTAAATGGCACTAGCATCATCAACAGCCAGGGATGTTTGTTGAACTGAATTAATGAACTGTGTGCTTCTCATATCCAAATGAACCTTGAATGGAAGTTTATATTTGTCTATTTGTCTGTCTTCCTATCTACCTATCCATCTATCTGTCTATCTACTTATCTAGCTTTCTGTCTATCTATCTATTTATCTCTGTCTAGCTATCAGTCTATCTGTCCACTTATCTATGCCTATCTGTCTATCTATCTACCTATCTATATGTGTGTGTGTGTGTGTGTGTGTGTGTGTGTAGTTTGTCTGTATTTGTAGTCATAGTGCACCATGTGCATCTTGATAATATTGTTAAGACGCACTCACACTCTCCATACCCATCCAATCTCACTGTACATTTAGTGACTTCACCTCTCTCGAAGACCATCACTTTACTCTTCCCTACATTCACCTTTAGATTCCGTTTCTTACACACTCTCCCAGACTCATTTACCAAGCCTTGCAACTCCGTCTTCACTTAACAACACAGTATCATCTGCAAACAACAGTACAGGGAGTTTCCAAACACTGCCCTCTCACACTAGGGCTGCTCCAACATCCACTGCCTTACCTTGAATCTTTTTTATAACCCCATCCATATACAGATTGAACAACCATGGAGACATGACACATCCTTGGTTGAATCCAACCTTCAAATGGAAAAATTCACTCAGTTTGCCATCCACACGCACTGCAGCCTTTTCACCCTCAAACATACTCTTCAAGGCCTTCAACAACTTTCCATCTACTCCATATATTCTTAATATTTTCCACATTCCTTGTCTATCCACCCTGTCATATGCTTTCTCCAAATCCATGAAGGCTGCATACAACTTCTTTCCCTTCTCTAGAAACTTTTCCACCAAAGAACTAAGAATACATATCTGATCTACACAACCTCTTCCCTCCCTAAAACCTCCTTGTTCTTCTCCAACTAATTCCTCTGTTATCTCCCTAACTCTGTCAATAAGTATCCTACCATATACTTTTCCTATTACACTGAGAAGGTAAATGCCCCTGTGATTACCACACACTTCTTTTTCCCCTTTTCCTTTGTATAGGTGAATAATTATACCTGACTCCCAATCCTCCCGGACTCTACCTTCCTCACAGGTCAATCTGCACATCTTCCACATTCATTCTATTACTATCTCTCCCCCATGCTTCAGCATTTCACCACGCACTCCATCAATTCCTGGGGCTTTCTCCATTTTAACTTTCTTCATTGCTTCCACAACTTCCCTCCTGCTGATTTCTTCCTCTCTTCTTACATCCCTCCTTCTCCCAGCCATTCTCCAGCCACATATACTTGCTTTACTTTCATTCTCTATGTTCAACAATTCATTTGAGTGTTCCCTCCATCTGCTTACTTTTTCTCCCTTCTCCACTAGTAATCTACCAGTATTATCTTTCACTCCCAACTAACTTCTTTGGCACCCTGTCTAACTCTCTTTACCTCTTTCCCGAACATTTTCTTACATTCTCTCCACTTTGCACCCAAATTCCATCCAAATTCCTCATCCACTCTCTTCTTACTCTCTCTTACTAATCTTTTCACCTCTCTCTCCTTCTCTACATATAACTTTCTATTCCATCTTTCAACTTCTTCGACGCCCCTGTTTCTCATCCACTCGCTATATGGTTTCTTCTTTTATGCCACATCCTCTCTCACCTCTTCAGTCCACCATGCTATTCCCTGCACCCCCTTTCGTCTTTTCTTCACCCCACACACTACCTCACATGCTGCACAGATTTCTTCTGTGAATATCTTGAGCACACCTTTCATGTCCCCCATCTGCTCCAGTATATATTTACTCAATCGCTCCTCCACTTCCCTCTTATATTCTGCCTTCTTTCCATCCTCTTGTAACTTTTCTACCCTCCTTGTAAGAACTACTTCCTCCTGTCCTTCCCTTCATCTATTTCTCCATTTGTTTGGATTTTGATATTGACCACCATTAAGTGGTGGTCAGAAAGACCACTCCCCCAACCTCTATATACTCTTGCATCCATTACATACCTTATCCTTTCATCCACACACACACATAATCAGTCATTTTCTTCCATTCATAAAGTTCACCATCCACCCTTCTCATCACTCCCCATGTATACCTATGGATCATCTTGTCCCTGAAGAGGGTATTAGCTATCACCAACCCCCTCCCGGCACAAATGTCCATTAACCCGCCGAGTCCCACCGATTCACGATGCACGTCACTATTTTTTCCGTGGACAGACCCACCGACGTGCATCGTAGGTCACTGAATTGCAAGGCCCGTCGTGTGCACATTTTTCAACATTCGCGGGTGATTTTTGGTAGGCCTATGTGGGAGACTTTCCTCTACCTGCTGTCAAGCGGGGATACTGCCTGGCCCCACCTGACCCCCCTCCCCGCTCCCCCCCACACTCGGCAATTCACCTGTTAGCAGTAACCTGGCCAATAAAGATATGTTGCCCCACGGTCTCTCCAATGATGAAATTCATGGTGAAAGTGATTCCTGTGGTGGAGGACAAAGAAACAAAGAAATTAGAGGGAAAAACAAACAGAATTGATGAGGTGGTAATGTCATAAAGGAAAGTGCCATATGCTGGTGTTTTGGGTGAGTGAACAATACTTTTATCGCCTATATTATTGTGTGAAAACCAATATAGACTTGTACTACACATAAATTCGTACCAAATAAATAAATAAATGCGTATTTTAAAGTGGCTTGAATTAGTTAACCCTTCCATAGTTCGTTTCCTTTAACCAGGTGACCTGAGAAAGAAGGAAAGCGTAAGGCTGACTGACACCTGTAGCAGCATTTATAAGCTCAGGATGGCGGTTTTTCTATGAGTTTTTGATGTTTCTCACCAAAAGCGGAGGTTTGAGCCAAAAAAAAAAAAAAGTTGAAAATCTGTCGGGTTCTGAGGGTGTGTTGGGTAAAAAATCGGTCGGGACTGGACGGGTTAAAGCATTGCCATTCTCTTCCATCTCTGCAGGCACACCCCACTCACCAACTACTCCATCCACCTTCACATTCCCTACTTTTCCATTCTTATCTCCAATAAAAAACACTCTCATTTCTTTCAAACTTTTCCAAACACGCTTCCACATTTGTCCGGAACTCTTCTATCACTCTGCTTGCATGATCTTGCGTTGGCGCATATACGCACACAATCGCCCACATTTGTAGTCCAACTTTCACTCTTACCCACACAATCCTTGAGCCAACTGATCCATACTCTCTTACATTCTCCAACCATCTGTTACTCACAACAATACACACTCCTTCTTTTGCCCTCTCATTCTCATCTACTCCTGTGCATATACCCCATCCATACTCCCATTCTCTCACACTCGCACCTTTCCATTTAGTTTTGTGTTTTGTGCTTTTGTGAATTTGCATTTTTGTTTGGTTAAAATGGGTGCCCAGCCCGGACAACGGTATTTCGTTGCTGTTCTAATGAATTGTTAGCAGATGTTTTCAAAAAATATTTATGCTTTCCCAGGGTAATGCCTGCGATTGTTTTTAGGACAATGAGTAATGTAACAGTTAAGTGATACGTATTATAAAGAGACATTCAAAATTATCATACAAAGAGGGTCTGAGGAGAAATCTTAAAGAAAAACATTGCCAGAAACAATTAAAGGAAGAAGTACTTTAGAAACAAAGTAGATATAGTAGTAAAAGTATACAACACGAGCTCAGGATTGAAAATCAAAATTCAGAAATGTTTGGTGACACAAAATCCGGGAAAAAAATAACATAAAGCAATGAAAATATCACTAATAATATTAACATAACAGAGCAACAGAGACTTTAAAAAAAAACTAGAATGGTCAATAGTCACAGTTACTTAAGAAACCAGGTTTATCATAATAATCATAAGTACTATAAGGTAATTAAAACAACAAACACAGATTATAAAAAACCTGAATTTGTTATCAGAATTACCAAATGAAACCAGACTTAAAACATCAAATACAATTACCAAAGAAAAGAATGTTAAAAATCACAATTACGTAAGGTCAAAAACTGAAACAAGTCGAAATACTGCAGATCAAGATATAAAACACAAACTCATTTACTAAAGACCAATACTTTATACAATAAGCACAATTGCAAACAAATCCAGAATTAATAAAAACAAGTAGTAAAGGAACCAGAACTTAATCCATTACAATGACGAACACATAATACAACAGTTATTCAGTAGTTAGGAAACAGAAGCTTCATGCAATCATCATTAAGTTAACATAGCAATCAAAATTTTTATACAATAAAAATTGCAAATGAAACTCGAATTAAAGTACATGTGCAGTTTCTTCCTGTGCATTCAGAGAAAACATGGAAACTACATACCCAATTCTACGATATGTGTGCTAATTTCGTTGAAATTAATGTGTTCACTTTCCCCTATTTCTGGTCGTTTTAATTTTTGGGAGGAA
>JAGKTI010039402.1:0-10566 GCA_018397915.1 Birgus latro | reverse complement strand
TGTGTGTGTGTGTGTGTGTGTGTGTGTGTGTGTGTGTGTGTGTGTGTATGAGAGAGAGAAAAAAAAAGAGAGAGAGAGAGAGAGTTAGGAGTAGATCTGCTTGCCTTATTCTTTTTATGTGTGCTAGTGAAAGATGTTGCTAGATATATTTGCTAGAATCTTAGTTACAATTACTTCACTTATCTGTTTTTCCTAAGTGCAATGTGATTTTTATATTCAAAGGAGATTTAAGGCCATGACACAGTAGAGGTTTTTTGACAACTTTTCCTTGACAACTTGATCTTGGCGGGACTTCACCGAGTTTGCTGAGGAATTTTTCTGGCTACTGTGGCTGCAAATGTTCATATGATTAGTATGACTCAAAATAACAACTTGGTATTGGTCTTTTACCGCAAATTTATTCGTAACCACTTCAGTGCCTTGCTATATCTGTACTTTATTCTTCACGTTTCTGTTTCCCTGAGAGCGAAGGGTCAATGAAGGCTTTGTCGAACCCAACGTGTTTGCAGTTCCTCTCTTAAGGTGACTACTGCCGTCTGATAGTAGCATGAAAATATTCAGAAAATATCCAGTGGTGATAGGGGAAAAAATTTTTGAATGGGTCTGCGGAACAATTAATCGGGCCATTTGTAATTTGTAGTCACAGTGTCAGCGCCGCGTCCAAGGCACTATGCCATGAGATTACTGAAACTGTATTAGTTTCTCGTTCAGGTAACCCCAATATGCCACAAATGTGTTCTAACATTTCTCTTGGTACAGGGACTAGTTAACTCTCTCATGGTCTGGTCACTGTACTGCTATAACCTACTCCAGCTGACAGCAGACGATTCTATTTCACAGCGCTGAGTACAGAAGCATGAGAGTGATAATACTTTAACGATAATCCCTCTCATGGTCAGTTTAATTCTAAAACGCCCTTTCATTTACTGACAGACTATTTCATTATTTGAGAGTCATCGTAGCCTAAGAGTGTTAACTGAGCCATTTGCTATTTAAAGTCATGACGTGACTGACTGTCGCCTCCAAGGAACTGTGCTTGAGAAGATAATAATAATTTTCCAGTAATCTCTCCTGCATCCAACTCTAGTTTAGAGTCAAGGTATTCTCAGTTTCCTTTATTATGGTCAAGGAACAGCAGACTCGACCATTTCCTAATTCAAGTCGGGATATGAATGCCCCAGCCAAGGAACCGCATCTGATGACATTTTGAACGTTTTTCCCGTACTTTATCTTCCCGACAGCCCCAATTTAACTTCAGGGTATTGGCTTTCCTTGGCATGTAAGAAGTACCTCATAAATTCTTACTTTTAAAGACGATGTGAAAGTTCCATCTCGAAATTCCTGTCATATAAGATTAAGTTTTTCCTAATTTCTCTTCGAATCAGTCCTAATTTAGCGTCAGCGTATTCTGAGATTTCCTTGCTCGGGTAAGGAACAGTTAACTCATTCATTATTTATATGTAGGCACGACTTGAATGTCGCATCCCAAGAATTTCCTTTAACGAGACTATTAAATTTTCACCTCTAATTTCTCGTCCATCCAACCCCAGCATAGCGGCAAGGTATTCAGAGTATTTGCTCAGTTAGGTAACGTTTAGCTCATTCATTACCTAATTTAGGAACTTGAACACCGCATCTCAAGTATTCAGTCTTGTAAGATCCAGCTTAAGGCTGGAGGAATAGGGAAGGGGAGAAGCTATACATACGGTTTGGAAAAGAAATGACGTTTAGGTTTTGATGGAATTGTAACTGGGTTTTGTTCCCGAGTACATTTCGGAATGATTAGGAATTCTTAATAACTCAGAATTCTACCTAATGCCATATTATTTAATTTTTGTGTGACGTTGCAGGGAATAATGCATAATTATTGAAAAAGAAAGCCATCATTATCACCCTCACCATCATCAAACGTAATTCCACACTGATGGATGTGGTAGGTAGCAGGCCTTCAGCTAAACATTTCAACCCGCTTCGTTCCTTGTTTCAGAGCGAGAGTAACGAGGCTTCTGCTGTTGCCTGTAGCGGGTTGGTATCCGTGGTATGGCACTAAAGATCGTGGAAGCGTAGAAAACATGGATGTCACCTCACACACGCTCATATGAATGGTCTCATTTGGGGAAAGCTCCTACCCCAGGATGACTTAATTAAGAACGGGTATTCAGGGCTTGAGTTCAACGCCTTATGTGAAGCCAGTAGGGTATTGGTAAGCAAAGGGTTTCTTTACCATCTCTCTATCATTTACGCCCAGAGGATGGCACGAAAACTTGGCCACCTCCCTATTGAATACCATTTGTACATGCTCTTGCTGTGGGGGGGGGAAGTAAAATTAAAGCATAATTTTCTCTGTAGAACAGCATATTTTTGTGGTGTAGCTGCAACAATGAAATAAAAATTTACAGGGAAGATGAAGCCGAAGTAAGTTATCATTTCGGGCTTCATATATTTTCGTGAATTTTTGAAGCGTTCCATTTCTGCAGTTACACCATATTTGCTGCTGTTTCATTGCCATTAGGCATATGAACACTGCATACATACTTTCAGCTATGACTCTTTTTCCATTCAGCAGAAAATATAACACCAATTGAGAACCCCTGGGTTAGCACGTCCTTCTCGCAGCTAGAAGATACAGTAATTCAATTCTTGGGCCGGTAAGACTCACGGACAAAGTTCGTTTTCCCTTTGACCCTATTCACAGCTGTTGCGTTGAACAAGTGAATAGCACTGCTATCTCCTGGACAGATAACACGAGGGTTCGAATCGTGGTGTAGCCAGGCAGTGCCACTTAACTCATGTGTTCATCTACCCTTTGAGGATTAGTAGTCAAAATGAGGCCTGAAGGGTAACTGTGGCAACCTGGGTAACCTGAACAACACATTGGTCTTGTTTCCTTATCTTTGAACATTGAGTCACATGCTCTAATGCCAAGTTACGGAGATTAGAACCACGATCAAGCGCCTCATGGCGTCTGTCGCACCTAACCTCAATCTGTCTGGTGGTAGGTGTCGACCATCATCCACTCACTTCATGTAGTGCTGCCTACTTTTTCCTTCACCTTAATCTTCTTTTTATGTGTCTACCCTCCTGTTTCGTCCATCTTTTCTGTCAATTTTTCTTACTGTTCTCTCTACTTCAAGGGGCTCTACATTCGGTGATCTGCCTAATGCTTTCGTGTGACCCAGAAACCAGTTACAAAGCTGAGTGGTAACCATACAGTTAAATAACAGGGTACTGCAGAGTCTGCTGTGGTGACACTGTTAACTGATGGAAAAGGACAAATGAGCAGTCCATCCGGGAACCAAGTCTTCAAAATGAGCGGTCCATCCGGGAACCAAGCCTACAAAATGAGCGGTCCATCCGCGAACTAAGGCTTCAAAATGAGCAGTCCATCCTGGAACCAAGTCTTCAGAATGAGTGGTCCATCCCGGAACCAAGTCTTCAAAATGAACAGTCCATCAGTGAACCAAGTCTTCACACTCTTCCCTGCAACCACAAGAGAACATCGGGTCACTGTAAGGGATGGCCCTGAAGGGGCTGTTCCTTGCCTGTGGTTGATGGGTGTGCTCGACCAGACAAACCAGAGTTACACATCAACAGCAACTTGGAGCCTTTGATGCAACGCCGAGCATGTTTCAGAAGATTAGGACACAGCAAAAACTGATTGTTTGCCTTATTAACCATCCAGTCATCAACATGCGTTAATGAAAAAAATACTTATTTGTTTGTTTTCTTACGAATTTGGCGGCAACTGCGAGAAAGGAAACGTTCCTGCGTCACCTATTTAGAGCGGAAGGTTTCGCCTAAGCTGATTAATATCGTCTGGTGATAGCTATATGAAAATACAGACGACGTCATTATACAGAAGGAGGTGATGGAGATTGCTTCTAACCTCTTCAGCACAAGAGATTTAGAGTTAACATCCTATGAACTGTGCAACAGCTGTGGAAAGTACAGTTCAGGTCAATGATTCCTTTACACATCTGGGGTTCAGGTCTGATGAAGCAAAGAGATTTCCGTTCATTTGATCATTTATGATTAACACACAACTGAGTGAAAGCGATTCGCTTTAGCAGGAATAGAACACTAAGAGTTGTCTCCACTTTGCGAGACATAATGGTGACAGTATTAACACCCTCAGGCTCCTGTTACTTTCATCCTGCTGCATAATCTCTTCTGGCATTGGCTGCAATACAGTACTAGAATTTTCCTATCATAAATGGACTAATTTAACAAGATGTCATTAGTGTTCGGCGGGTTTGTTTCTTAACAATGCTAGGGAACAGTTTGAGCTTCCAGTATAATGAAGCAACTCATTCGGTAAGTTTTTATAGTTTTAACAAAATGTTATTAAGTTTCGACATGAAGATATGGAGGCCGTGTAAAGAAGATATTATTGGCTGCTGCTGAACAGTTTCTAGCTTCACCAGTGTTCCATGTGCAAGAGTTTCGAAGAACCGTAGTTCTTATTGAGAGGGACCTTGATTCCAGCACATGAAGAGTGTGGTTGACTAGCAAGATCTCGCTGCACACTTTAAGGGTTCTATCTAACAAAACAGAGGGAGTCCAATTCATATGATCATAGCTGGTTGTTGCTGCTGTTGCGATTATCGTTGTTGTTCTAGGCACAAATGAACGTGAACCCAAAATTTGCTAAGGCATTCTACCATCCTCTTTATGAGGGGTAGGGAGGAAGCTGAGAGGCTTTGGTAAATCCAGCCAGCGGAACCATCCGGCTCCATCGGTTCCACCATGTGAGGGCGTCCTTTTTCAAGACATTGTTAATTAATCTAGCAAAATTTCACAAGGTTTTTATTTTTTCGTCATTGTTCATGGTCTAATTTCATTCTGTGGCATTTTGTTTGTTGACTTAAATAAAATGAGGTCATTACGTTTCGACACGGTTTCGAAGCGGTTTAAAGGAACCATTAACCTCGGCTCTACATGGTTTTCGTATAACCAGACTGTATTTCTTATTCAGCGGGCTCTTTTGAGGTTTGCGGGTAATTGTACTTGCTGTTAGATTTATGCAGGCACGCATACCGCTCCCTTCACTTCCTGTTAAACATATGCGAGGCTTTCTCTTTTCCGCTCTGCATTCGTTTCTCTTTTTGGAGCGGTAAACGTCGTATGGTGCAAAGGCATATTTTTTTTAAGTTTTTTATTCAACATTGACAAAACTTGGCTAGAGAATATTTAACCACTGCAAACTGAGGACGTCATTTGTCTTTTATTTTTTATTACCTCCTGGCGATTATAAAACAACAGGGATTGATCAAAGCCACGCATCTAATTTCTCCACATCGAGAAATTTCTAGCAAGCTGAAAAATGTCTTCTGAAGGAAGCATGAGTAAAATAAGATTTATAATATAAGGTGAACTGGTTAGGGCTGGAGCAAGTATTTAGAAACGGTGACTAAGGTGCTAATAAAGCAAATCGTATGGTCACTTGTAAATTCAAAACATGGAATAACCTTACCATACTTGCATTGAAAATCCCAGCAAAGACCCACTAGATTTGAAATTTAGCACATCAGCAAATTTCTCTGTCCATCTTCAACAAACACTGAATATGTAAACTGCATAATTCATTAAAAGAAATTCCCGTAAAGCTCTGTGAATTAATGCAACTTTGTCAATCACCAATTGTTATGAAAAAAATGCTATCAAGGCCAGTTAAATATTAGAAGTTTAGCCCATCACGAGTTAATGCGTAGCACTAAAACTTTCTTATCAAGCGCTAATAATCATATGAAACGTAGTTCATCATAAGTTATTACATATAACCAAAATTTTTCCGGCAAACCTCTGTTGCATAATATTTAAAGTGTAGCCATTCACACGTTATTACATAAAACCACAGTTTATCCACCAAGGTCTGTTAATTATTTGAAATGTGACCATTTGCAAGTTATTACATAAAGCCACAATTTCTCCACCAAGCCCCACTGATTATCTGAAACGTAGCCCTTCACAAGTTATTACATAAATCCATCCTGGCCCATTAACCAGCCTCTAGCAAACGTCTGGCTTAACCTCTCTACGGAACTCCAATAATTCCAGTAAAAAGTTGGAGAATCCGGCCAGAAGTGTGGTTTTGGCTCAGCGGGACATGGAGTGCAAGGGGGATGGAATGTTCAGCCCTGTGGCATTCATATGAGGAGCACAGTTACTATACTCTGTTCACTTTATCTTTGCCCAAAGTTGCTATCTTTGCTACTTGAATGTTGAGCTATAACAAGAAATTCGCCAAAAATAGTGATGTTAGTCATGATAAAGTTTTATGGAAGTGAAATGGAGATACTGTGCACTTAGTAATGAGAAATAAGGTGCAAAAAACTGAAATCTCCGCCAGTTAAAGGTGGACGTAATATAACTCATTGGCGGCGGACTTATAAGACACTCCTAACGATCTCGTGAGCTTAGATGATCCAGCCAGATGTGACCTATAAGCGTTAGGTTTGAGCTGTGATGTAGTCTATGACTGTCGATCCATAATATCTACTTGGCAGCGGGGTTATAGGAGACGCCTGGTAGGTTAGTTCGTTAAGGCACCCTAACTGAATGTGGTACATAAGAATTCTCTTCCGATGGGTTGGAATCCATAGCCAAGTGACACATCATATAGAACCTACCACAACAACTTGGCAGTGATGTTATAACAGACTCTTTGTGGTCTAGTTGGTTATAACGCTCCAGCTATATGGTCAATGGTCATTCTCACCTTAAATGTTTGCACTGAGTAGCCTAGTCCCGGTCCCCAACCTGCTATGATGATTAAGAATTGGATGATGGACGCATGGATGGTTATAGAACAAGGCTTACAATTTATGCCTATCTACTCCACAAAGTCATTAAGGCAGTGAGTCTATACTATTTATCAGTTTTCTTCTAGAGCACGACTCCCATTAGTTGGACTGCGTCCAGATCTCTATATGCACTGCTGGGTGGGAAGATCCAAGAGGATGACAAACTGAGTCTACCAGTCTGACCAGCCGGAGAATCAAGCTCGGGTTCTGTCAGAGGCTAACTCTACATATGATACTAACCAATGCACCACCGGCTCCTACTCCATGGGTTATAGGAGGTGCGGGGGATTGTCCGTTGGTGGTGTTGTTTAGGAGCTTTACATAGTTGCTTTCGTGCCTTACATTGTGCAGTAGTAGGTCTGCTTTTCGTCTGACGGAACTGAGCCACTCTTACAACTTGATTATTATGTCGTAGTTGTATGAGATTCGCCGATCCCAAGTAGTGAAGTAGGAATGAGTATCTCGCTCATTAGTCAGATCAACCTTCCAGTCTTACTACCCCTGTCCATCAACGGAGCTTAAAGGGGTCTGGCATCATATGCTGAAAAAAAAAAAAACTCTCCCTAGTGCTTCGTATCCTTGGTTCAGAGTTATCCGTTGGCTGTATCATTGCTTGGGCCGCAAAAAAAAAAAAAAACTCCTTCCTTGGTGGTCTGTTGGTAAAACTCTTGGGTGAGACGGGCTGTGGCTTACATGTTAAGGTTCGTGTCCTCATGGTGAGTAGGGTTTTCTGTCACGTAAAACACTAACGGGGGCATAAGTCTGTTTCATACACTTAAGTATTCTAGACTACGGTAGCAGCCATGGGTTCTTAGGTTCCGAGGGGGACCAGATGGGCTTGGCAGTTACCGTGACCCTTGTTCTGCATACCTGCTGTACACACCTTCGTACCATCATCCACAGTTCACCACCATCTGATCCACTTTAGCTTCTATACAGTAATTTCAGCCCCCAAAGAAGCTAAATTAGAGCCTTCCTGTATCCACTTCTCAGATCATATTTCTTCTTGTGCTTTTATAGTTAATTCACTTAAACTTGTATAAGATTCTCGTCCTTTTGGAGCTTTTATCACATGATCTGTCTATCTATCTATCTATAACCAGACACCACAATCCCGTAAGAGGTAGTCGTTTGTCTATGAGTTAGTTGTTTTACGGGGAGGGGCACCAACCCTCCGCCAACCCACTCGCTGACAAGTAGGGGACACGAATGGATTGGTCATATGGTTACCACCCAGCAATGTAAATGATTTTCTAGCCTACAGGAAACCATTTGGTTTGTTACTCAGTATAAAGCCACCTGAAAAGGAAAGAAGTAAAAGGTGACAGGAAAGTTGGGAGAAATAGGGAGAGAGAGGGCAGACACAGAAGAGGAGTGATAAAGATGAAGGAAGAAGTAGGCAGCACTACATGAAGAAGGTGGATGATGGTTGCCACCACCGATGAAAGAAAAAGACATTGCTAAGGTTTACATAATTTCCAAAGCACTTCTGCATGACTAACACCATATTCCAGAGTTAATTTCTTGTTATAATTTAGAATTCACGGCCAAAGAAAACAACCTTAGACCACATTAAAATAAAAAAGGGATTAGGAACAGATGGTGAACTGGCCATTATGACATCATGCTGTCCTAAGTTGTCTGCACAGTCGCAAGAATAAATATTTTTTTAGAACAGAGGATAAAACTTCTATATCGCATATAAGTTTAACCCATCGGCAGTGAGTCACTTTTGCATTTTATTCTTTAAACAGAGACGATTTTACTTTGCTCCAGAGTATTCAAGGGCACCAAAAATGTTCCAAACTATTACGAATAACTTTTTGTCCGATACTAAACAACATTATATTCAGGTTACGACAAACAATATCATTCAGCTCATAAGAATCTCACCACACTGAAAATGTTGAAGTGTTTTAGCTCTATAGAAACTCCGATTATCCATTAAAGTTATAGGAATACTCTAAGAAGTCGAACAAACACAAAGCCTTCTCGCCAAAATCATTCCATCATTGGGACTTATACGCCACGAGACAGTCCAGTAATGACGCAACCAAACTCCTTCCCTTTCCTAACCAGCTGCCTGTACCTCAACCCACCCCACGTAAACACCTTCCCGGAATTCCAGTTACCTCTCTCGCTGGAAGGTCAACTCGAAGTATAGGGTGGAGATCTTGAAACGGTTGGAGGTGGGTTACGAGGGAAAGGGGAAGAGAGAGGGGGAGATCAAAGAGAAAAAAGAAGACAGAGGAAAATGTAGGTGACAGTGAAACGCAAAACAGAAACGTAAACAAACACATATTTAATATGTAGCTCATGACAGCAGAGAGAGAAAAAAAACATTGGTATATGAGAAAAACAATCAAATCATAAGGAGGAATAGCTGTTGGGAAAAAAAAAATAAGAAGGTTTGTCAGAGGAGTGGAGAACATGGGTTGAATATGCTCTATAAAAAAAATTCATGAATCGATAAACATAAATTCATGGTTCTGTTGTTGCACTCCCAAAACAATTTCAGTTATATGTTATTAATTACGAAGCACAAAATAATGTTTTTTTTTTTTTTAAAGCAAAAACACTACAGGAATTCGATCTGCATCTCTAGAAACAATAATAGTAATAATAATAATAATGATAATAGTAATAATTTAAGGTTGTTCCACTTTTGAAACATTTTCTCCTGTTTTACCTAGGCGTTCTTTGTTTTACAGAAATCACGTTTTTACACTTTACAAAACCTTTACCTTCTTAAAAACATATACTCGTATATCATTTTCCATAGTGCAGGCGTATGATTCAGTGGAAATTAGCCACGTGTGAGTGAGGAGACCGTATACACTGATCTAGGGTTGACAAGAGGAGAGCAGACTGCAACGTAAATATCATCATCATCATTTCAACCTGTTCACACTATTAACTGGGTGGGTAGGATCAAGAAGTAGGAAAAAGGAAAATATTAATATACGGTATATTTATATACTGTATATATAAGAGAACAATAATTAAAGCGCCCTGTCAAAGAAACAATACCCTTCATTCATTCATCATTCACGCCTTGAAAAATCTGTTTCTAAAATAAGAAGGGAAATGTTTGACAGGAATTTACAGACAGATAAAAGGCTTGTTTGTTAAAGTGAGGAAGGAGAAAGAGGGAGTTCAGGCGTGTGTTGGCGTGCAAAGACGGGAAAGAAATACGAGAGGTGAGGATTAAGCACTTGAAGAGATGATATGCCGGGAGGATGGAAGAGCTAAGCTGTAATTAACCTTTTAGCTGGCAGGGGCTTCCCTCAGCTGAAAAAAAAAAATAATTATAATAGTTTGCCAGTAGCCTTAGTAAAACAAACCTAATCTGGGCTCTCTCTTCTATAGGATTAAGAGTAACTGGTGTTATAGCTTGTACATGGAGAGAACAATATGATTATATGATACATTTGATCCAGGATTTCTCGATCTTTATAAATACTTTACTGGGTGTAAAGTTGCGCAAGGAAGTGGTGCATCAAAGACCGTTCATTTTCGATGTCCTTTGTGATAATACATCATAGAAGGACAGCACATAAATCTGAACAGTTTCATTCTCAACTGTTGTTATTATGAAAGGACATATTTACCATGTAACAATCTTCTAGAGAGCTTGAAATTATCAACGTTTTTACGTAACAAAAAAAAAAAAAAATGGCTTAGTCGACTTATACTGGTGCCAGTAAATACACAGTGTGTCATATATGACAGTAACAAACAACCCAACGACCCTATCAATGAA
>JAGKTI010039401.1:0-10567 GCA_018397915.1 Birgus latro | reverse complement strand
AATGCCAAGAAATTAGAGCTGGGGTCAAAGGTGAGGCATGAAATAGAGGAGGAGATGAACATTATGAACATTTTAATTTTTAGAATGAAAATGGTCGGTGACTGCTTCACACAGATCGCTGGAATGGGGTGTGCGTGTGTGTATGTACTTTACGTTTTGCTCCTGTGTGCACTCTTTTATGTGTATATGTGCGTGTGCTGCTGTGACTTTATGAGAGAGAGAGAGAATTTGCTTATGTATGTATGTGTATGTGCGTGTGTGTATATGTCTGTATGTGCCTAATTTTTTGTGTGTGCCTGTGTACGTGTGTGCCTGAAGGTGATATTTAGACTTCGGTGGGAGGTTATCTAGAGCAGCGTCCCCAGCAGTGTTGTCTCGCCGTGAGCGCCCGCCCCATAAAGTGCCGGGTTTAAGAGCAGTCCCAGCGCTCCCCTTGCCCCCTCTGATTACCCTCAGCCACTCACTCTCCTCCTCCTCCTCCTCCTCCTCCTCCTCCTCCTCCTCCTCCTTCTGCCTTTTTATTCTTATATAGTCCTATTTGTTGCTGGTGTTAATTTTGCTTGCGATAATTTTTGTTCTTTTACTTGTACCATAGCTTTTCTTTGGTCTCCTCTGATTGCCCCGCACCTACCCTGTCTCCTCTTCCCTCTTCTCTTTTGGTCCTTCCTGCTGCCGATTTTGTCCGTTTTTCGTTCCATATAATCTTATCTGTTGTCGTTGTCCTTACTTTTCACTCGTATCCTCCCCCTCCACCACTTCCTCCTTCTCCCCGAACTCATTTGGCCGATTTTGGCCCCTTTTGTGCTGCTGGTTTGGGCGTTTTTGGGGTGCTGTCTGTTGCTTGTGTTAT
This sequence comes from Birgus latro, assembly GCA_018397915.1. Taxonomy (NCBI): domain Eukaryota; kingdom Metazoa; phylum Arthropoda; class Malacostraca; order Decapoda; family Coenobitidae; genus Birgus; species Birgus latro. The sequence continues at coordinate 9,717 of JAGKTI010039401.1, read as the reverse complement.
TATTTTTTTCCAGCCGTTGCTGTCCTTTTTGTCGCTGCCTTTCTTTGATCTGTTCCACATTCATCCTCCTCCTCTTCGGCGCATTTTGCTGTCGGTTTTGGCCTTTCTGCCGTTACATAGTCCTATCTGTGTTTTTTTTTTCCTTTTTATAACTCACTTGTCCTTTTCTCACAGCCCCCAACTACTCACTCTCCTCATATTGCTACTCTTTTGGCCTTTTCTGCTGTTGGGTTTGGCCTTTTTTAACCGCTATGTACTTCTGTGTGTTGCTGTCCTTTCCCAGTTTTGTCCATTTTACTAATATTTTTGTCCTTTCGCAGCCATATTTGTCCTTTTCTTGTCCTTTTGAGACTATTTTTATCCTTTCTGCTTTTGTTTTAGCTCTTTCTACTGCCTCCTCCCTCGGCCAATCAATGATCCACCTAGGCCCCCCCCCTCCCTCGACGCCTCTTCTCACTCATTAGGGTCACGCTCTAAACCTTCTTTCCCTCCAACCCTTTTTTTTCCTCCTCCTCCTCCTCCTCCTCCTCCTCCTCCTCCTTCCTGTCTCCTGCCGATGCTGTTCTTTCTGCAACCATTTTTTTTCAAACTTTTATATGACCAGTTTTGTTCCTTCGTTTGCGGCTTTTATTGTTACTACTGTCATTTTTGCTTTTTTCAGCAGTCTTTTCTTACTCTTTGGCTGGCTTAGTCGAGTTGTATCCCTCCCTCCCCTCCTACTCTCCCTCACTCTGCTTCCTCTTCTTATAATTTTGGCGTCATTTCTGTTACATTTATCCCCGTTTTTATCCTTTATGTTCCTGTTTTTGTCCACTTTGTTGGGCATCCCTCTGATCACCCCCAGGAGGCCACGCGTTGCTCATTTTCCTCCTCCTATATTTTCCGGCATCGGTATCCATACTCCCTATTGCTGTTCCCGTCCCTTCTTCCCCTGTTCTTTTAGTCGCCTTTTCAGTTCCTTTGCTTTCATTTCGGTCCTTGTTGCCGATTATGCTCTTTCTGCTGCTGATTCAGGTTTTCTTCTGTCGTTTCTGCCTTTCATGCTGACGTAGGTGCTAGAGAGGGACGTCTTCATACAGTGGCAGCTGTATAACCGGGTGTCTCAGTTCCACGCTTGTACAAACATTCCTTAGCTCCCTTCATATTTCCCAGAATATGATGGAGGACTGCAGGGGATGGGCACCTTCAGCCTTCAGTCCATTGGAAGCACATTCAGATGAGCCTGGGACGATAACAACAAACACTTGCAGCTGTATTCATGCATAAATTGGAGCTTCGAGAAATATCTACTCATTCACAAATGGTCCGTCTCTAGTTCGTGTTTTCCTTCCAGTTCATGCATTCTTTACTTTTACTCTGTGTACTACTCTGAGGTCTCCAATTCTGCCATATTCCAGAATATTTCATTCAGCTCAGGAGAGATTTCGAACGAGAAGGGTTATATACAGCCTTTGTCAATACCTTCACTACTCAGGTGTTCTCCTAAGCCGAATAAGATCGTCTGGTAGCAGCAAGAACAAAACAGAAATTAAACGATATCGTAATGAAGGAATCGTTATAGGATGGGTTTGCTCTGTTATTGTTGACTTTTTTTTTTTTTTACACTACCTCGTATTCACTTCCTTGTCAATAGATTCTTTTTTCTTTACTTTGGTAACATGGGAGGAATGATGAATGGGGTCCGGTGTTACTGGGGTGGCTGTCTGTAATCAGTCTGTTTCGTCAGAGGGAACTGGGTTACTCTTAAAACTCAGATACTAAGTCGTGGGTGCATGGAATTCGATGAGACATATATGAGGTTGAAAAGAATCTCCTTGGTTTCTAATTAAATCAGTCTTCCAGTCTTACCAAACCTAGCTATCAACTGACCCAAAGGAGATTTGGGATCTTTGTCAAGAGTTAAAGTAAATATAATATAATGACAGAGAAAGGACTGAAATATTTATAAAGATGGAAAAATTTCTACCCAGCTTGGATCCTCCTTTGAATATAGACAGGGTCCAGGGATCAGATTTACAAAATATGTACGATCGTTTCCCTGTCGTAACTCAGATTTGCATATGCAGGAAGGACAAGAGGAGGAGAATGTAGTAGTTTCCCGTCTCTAAATTAGCCCTAGAAAAAACAAAATCTTTGTTCTGAGAGGAAAGTTAAACCGTAAGTTGCATCTGTGTTCAGCAAAAAGGACAAACAAAGGAAGATGGAGAATTATCCCCTGTCGGTAGTTCTTACTGCAATTATATATCTAAGTTACAACAGAGAATTCCTCGTAAATCCTACCGTAGGTCGGGCTGAAGCCGTTTTGTCCATAAATAACTCTTTATGTATGGGGATATAATTATTCCATTTGAACAATTCACAGCATTAAAATCGGGACACAAAGAGAGAATTCGATAACATCTTCCTGTCAGCCTGGTTAACGCCACGAAACACTACCGCATCACCAAGACGAGAAATTGAAACCGGATCCCAATATCTCGCCTCCTGAGTGAGGGGAGGGTCAGGGGAGTGCAACCAGGTGACAAGGTACCTGCTCACGGACAAACTGGATCATTATCGCCATTTTGCCGTGACGAGATGGCTTCGGAAAACAGGATTGCAAATTGAAAGAGCAAGTTCCCGTTGACGAAAAAAAAGGAAGATTGTGGGCGAGGGAGATCCGTGCTTGCCTTCCAATAAAGGTATCTTGCTGCAATAAAGACCCCAAGGTTGACGTAAGTGAGCCAGGGCGAAGGAGGAGGGCCGCTAATTGGTGTGGGAGCCGTGGGAGCCGCGTTGAAGGACCTTCTCGTGGCCTCTTGTATCTCGTAAGTTTGTGTGTGTGTGTGTGAGAGAGACAGAGTGAGTGAGTCTAAAGACTCTCACCCCTCCCTCGCCACATTCGCTCGTTTCCCACCTTCTCACACTAAATAGGCAAGAGCACTTTATTTTAGCTGCTTCATTCTGATAACGTATTAAATATATATTTCTGGTAACTTCCAGACGATTTTTTTTTCCATTTAGAAGAGTGCCTGACCAGTATTTATTACCACTGCACCTCGAGAAATATCTCCCGATATTAATTGAACCAAGTGAAGATGGCAATAATAATATTAAAAATTCGTCATCGAAATGAAGGAGCTCATTTCCACCCCCAGTATTGTACAAGTGGAGAACCTTTACCTCTCCCACCCCCCCTTCCCCCACTCATTACCTTACCCCCACCTCCCTCACCTTTCCCCTCCCCCCACCACCACTTTCCCAGATTAAATAAGATTGTGCCCTTTTTTTTAAATTCCATCTCAGGTGCTACACGTTTCAGTTCGTTAGGCTCATAATGATAATACGAAATTTGCCTACGTTCAGAAAATAGATGCTAGCTTATTTCAATTTTTGTATTTTTATGTGTATTTACGTACACTGTTCCTCATACAGTACGCTCATGCTGTGACTTCGGTAAGACCTCTGACAGTCCCTGCTCCTCCCCCATCCTCGTACTTCTCATTCTCTATTTATGCTCCATACCTCCTCCCCCCATACCTCATATTCCTCCCTTCTTGCCCCCAACCCCCCTTATGCCTCTCACCACCACCCCTCATGCCCTTCCACTCCTGCCTCTTACTCCTCCCCTCTCCTCCTGTCTACGCATCCCATGGTCTCACCCCCTCACACAACCCCACCTCTTCCCATAAAGTCCAGAAGCATAAGCACCGCTGGTGAACCTGATGATCTTATGTGGGAAAATATGAGTTAATTTATACTCTCTGCTAATAGGTTCACATAAGCCGGTTTGAAGCTCCAATGAAAGAGTACACAATCTATTACATCCTTATTTAATTACGTTGCCTCATTTTAACAAGTACAAGAGATTAAATTATGTCGCTGTGATAGACGAAAGAGCACATTATCGCGAATTGTAGTCACAAATAGCATGAAAATGTGGGGTAACTGAGTGACTGCCAGCAGATGGAGTGAGAATAGGTTAGCAAAGAATTTTAAAAAAAGGAGAGATATAATATACAGATGTGGTGGACGGCGATGGAAGAGAACAGCTAATAGATCAGAGTGCAGATATTTGAGATAGGATTTGTGCTGCCATTGACTGACTGAGACGTGATGATGATGATGATGATGATGATGATAATAACAGTGGTGGTGATAGTGGTGGCGGTGATGGTAGTGATGATTTACATTTTAGTTCGGTACATCATGTTCCCTTGATTAGAGTAGACTGGAGATCAACATGTTAGTCCTCTTATGGTACAGGCAACGCTACTATTCTATTACTGCTTACGACTGACGATTTTTTCCAGCTGAGACTTGGTAATGGGTGCCTGAGAGTGTTAGTATTATAGGCCTCTCAGTTCCTGTCATGTCCCCTGTTAATTTTGGTTTTTGTCCAGTTGTTTCATTATTTTCAACATTTTCTTTGTGCCTCTTAATATCTCTTGTTTTTATCTTCATCCTTTTGCATTCTCTTCTTCCACATCAGCTGCATGCATCGCCCACTTATTCCCTCTCCCACTTGGTCATTCATCTTCTCAGCTAGTTTCTTTATTTCTTTTTTCATTATTCCTTCCCGTTTTGTATTCTTTCGATAGGTATTTGATTTTCTTATTTCTTTTCACTGCAACACACTTATCTCGTCCCTCCAAAATTATATGTTTTATCCATGACGTTCCTCATCATTTGACATTTACCCTCACTTTCCCTTCCTTTCTCTCACCTTTACCTCCCTGCATCCCTGTCCGCCTCAACTTCTTCCTCTCATTCGTCTTCCCCATTACTCCTCTGTGTGGTGTGTGTGTTTCTTTCCTCCTTTATCTTCACCTTTACTCTTCCATCCACTTCGTTCGTGGGTCTGATTTCTTTGACAGGCCATCTTACTTTCCATCCCCTTCCAGCTCCGTTTTCACTCTCATTCACACTTCATTCTCACTCCTCTCATCTCACCCTCATCTCAGCCACACTTCACTTTTACCCATGTCCACACCTCATACTCATCCTGACTCCCACCCCACCCTCATCCTTGTTTCATTCATAACCACACTTCCCTTTTACCAGCCTCCACACCTTACTCCCATCCCTACCCTTATCCCCACATCACCCTCATGCTTGTTTCACTCTCATCCACACTTCATGTTTACCCACTTCTACACTTCTCTCTCATCTTCTTAAACACGTACTACACCCTGACCTTACTTTCACCCTTATTCATAACCTCATTATTAACTTTATCCACACCTCTCTCTCATTCGCATCTCATCCTCTCATACACATTACATACTCTCAGCCATATCTCATCCTTTCATCCACATATCATCTCTCATCCACATCTCATACTCATCCACTTCTTATACTCTCATCCACATCTCATGCTCTCATCCACATAACATTCCTTCATCCACATCTCGTACTTTCATCCACATCTCATACTCTCGTCCATATATCATTCACTCATCCACATCTCGTTCTCTCATCCACATCTTATTCTTTCATCCACATCTCATACTCGCATCCACATATCATACTTCCATTCACATCTTAATCTCTCACTCACATCTCATACTCTCATCATCACTTCTGCATTTCCCTCACCTTCACGCTCTCCTCTGGCATGCCTACTCTCTCACCCTTGGTCGTATTGTAGATGCCATAAGAGGCTTGGAACCAACTCTTTCATGGCGACTTATTTTGCATATTTCCCAATAACATTCTCGCATTATGATATTTATGGCTTGTTAATATAGTGATAGTTTGCATCAGAAACATAGAAAATGACATTGAAGTGTAGTTTGCAGAATTAGTCGCGAAAGAAGAGGTATTACGAAACCTAGAGAACCACTTACAATTCGACGCTCTTACTCTTACATTCACTCTGGCCTACACTTTCCAATCCTGCCATTCTCTTCCCATCGTCCTCTCTCCCCAGCCCCTCGTCCTCGCTTCAACAACTCATCTACAACTCTTTACCTCAGCCAACAATTCTTTCTCATTTCTCACATTTATGAATTGTTATGACCAGTTTTTACAGTAAGCAAATCCCCATAGCAGCAGATTTATCAAAGATTGTATTGTCGGGTCGGAAGCTACTTTTAAAATGAGTGAAGGTAAAAGCAATGACAAGCAGTACAATCCACGAATCATGCATAGAAGAGTTATAATACAGCCCCTAGATTCTAAATACTCCCCATATTGTATTTAGCTGGAGCACTCTTTTTCTTTTCCTCCCTAGTTCCCAAGCGTCTCTTTAACGAACTAGCCAGCAATTCTCTCTCTCTCTTCAGCCCACCGTCTCACAGGTTATTCAAGATACTAACACTACTTTGACACCTTCGGACTCCACTTTGTATATTCTGTGATGGCAACGGGGCGTGTTCCTTCCCCCCTGACGTTTTTTTTTTCTCTCCTTTAGTCGTTCGATCTAAAGACTTTTTTTTTTCACATTATTCTTGACATTCCAGACTAATGTGTTCAATTTCATAGAGACTGTTCGATTTGGAGGAATTAGTTGTAGCCTTCATTAACTCTTTCACTACTGTATCGCTCTCCAAAGCTAAATAGAATCGCCTGGGGGTAGCAGGAATTTTTAAAAATGTGTCATCGGATGGATGGGGTTGATAAGGGATCGACAACTCTCTTTCTCCGTCTTTGTTTCTGCTGGCCACCTCTCCAGATTTCACAACAAGATGGAGAACCTTTTTGCTCACGCACATACCTCTCATTATGTTACTCGAGTCTAGTCATCAATTTTCCTCATGCACAACATCGGGTAACCTTGGAAGAACCCACAGATAACGCTCTCCGTTTCTTTCAGCCCACAGCTTTTCTCACAAAACTAAGCGAAGATACTCTCCTGGTCTCTCTCCAGATCTCACAACAAGATGGAGATCCTTTTGGCTCAAAGACGTACTTCTCGTTATATTATTCGGGTCCAGTCATCAGTCTCCCTCCTGCTCAGCATAGGGTTACCTTGGGAGAACCCACAAACAAATATTTCTCCGTTTCAACCCACAGTTTTTTTTTCTTTTTTTTCGCAAAACTTGGTAAAGATACACTCCTGGTATCTCTCACTCTCCTTTCTTTATTCCACCAGTCCAATCGTCTGTGTCCCGTAACTTCATTGGTTCAGGGCAACTGTAGAACCAACTCGCCGGCATCTCCCTCCTCTCCTTCAATACATAAGGAACTCTCTCTCATTCCTTCAAGCCCATCATCTCTCCTGGTCTTCACTACAGATACAGAAATTCTTTTGGCTTTTGCAGACTCCATTTCCCCCTTTAGCCTCACTTCCTAACTTAAAGCGCCCATCGCCATTTCTCACTCCCTCATTGCCTCAACCCACTTCGCCTTCCAGCTTTCAAAACAGGATGCAGAGGTTCTTACCCCGACTCTTGCAGGTACTCCCTTTTATGGTGTTCGGTTCTAGTTTTCAGTTTGCCTTATCTTCACAGCTTCAGGATCTATCGTAAAGAAGCTATTGAGAACTGTATTATCTGCAAGTTTAACCCATGCAGTGTGGTGGTGTATTTTCAGTTTATTGTTTCTACCTCCAGACGCATGTGTTGAGATTAGGAGAAACATTTTCAGACTGGAGGCGTTAGACAAGCCTCCATTTAACTCCTGCTTAAGTTTAATGCAGTCGTCTCGAAGAAGGAAGAAAAAATAAATAAGATATTACTGAATTCAAGGGGTTAACAAGCCATTTCCCCCCAGCTTTTATAACTAAGTATAGGGCTGTTTCCGACTTTTAAAAACTTCGAATGGTATTCTGCTTAGACATACTTCAATCATTCTCCAATCTTAGCCAGCAAGTCTCCTAAAGAATCATCGAGAACTCTTTCCTTTTCTTTTAACCCAGATCTTTCATTGCAGAGCAGGGAACCTTATGTGTTTGCCAGGCTCCACATTTGATATTGTCTCGAAGTAGTGTTCCATATTCTCTATATTGTATACTTGTGTAGTCTCATAACGAACCTATCAGTAACTCTTTCTCGCCTGCCTCTGCCTTTCCTCCAGCAGCCTGTCTCAACCAGCTTCCTCATTAGGGCACACAGACGTTTCTCCCATACATACATACATACATATATATATAGGCCTATATATATATGTAGATAGATAGAGAGATTGATTGATAGATAGATAGATATAGATATACATTCTGCTTATTGCAGTCTCCATATTTCCTTACTCTTAGACTTCATTTGCTTTTCCTTAGCTTTTCTTGGCCTCACTGCCTCTTCTCAACTCTTTGCCTCAGCGGTCTTTCTCCAACTTTCCTTGGCCTCCGCAATCTCTCTTTATGGTAATCCTTAGCTGCAGTGGTCCGTCCAAACAGCATTTCACCCGGAGACAATAAACTCCCGCCCAAACTGCCCCGCCTGTCAGTCACACTGACCTCCCGATCACTATTCGAGCATGGGAGGCCCGTCAGGTGCGCGCTAACCAGGTGTAGAATAATTAATCAGGTGTTGAGGAAGACGGGTAGGTAGCTCTCGCCCCCTCACGTAGGTGCGTATTTTCAATGCCATAGGAGAATTCGTAGCACCTCGGCGATTCATTTTGTGTATTCCATTTTGACATGGTTTGTTATTAGTATCGCCTTAATATCGACATAGTTTGCATCTGCATCATACAAGCTTAACGCATAGGGGGCAGAATAAACTGCTGAGGAAGCGGTATTACGAAATATCTAAAGCCTCCTAGAATACGACCTTCAGTCAATGTACTCATAAAATTTCTTAAGCTTTAGCTGTATATAAGATTATTTTTGCATACTCTTACCTTCACTCATACAACTACGAAGCACTTCCCAAAGAAATAAATGTGAATATTAAAGTAACCAGTTAGGTAAAACGATGTGTGATAATTGTTAACTGTTATGAAGACCTGATCATCCTGTATAGTGGTTAAGAGTCTTTATAAATACTTAACCTGTTCATTAAGATTAGGCTGGAAAAAAAATTAGGGTGAGGAAATGTGGTTTGGGTTTCAGCTTGTGTTATGACGGCTTGTTTTCTTGGGTAATTTCTCTCTCTCTCTCTCTCTCTCTCTCTCTCTCTCTCTCTCTCTCTCTCTCTCTCTCTCTCTCTCTCTCTCTCTCTCTCTCTCTCTCTCTCTCTCCTCCCTTTACTTCGTTACTTGATAAGATCGTCTTCATTAGTTGGAGGTGCTGGCGTTGGTGATGAAGGATAACAGCATTTGTGTGCGTGTGTTTGTGCAGGTTGAGAAGTTGGGGTGTGTGTTTATGTGAATGCGTGCTTCGTGTGTGTGTGTGTGTGTGTGTGTGTGTGTGTGTGTGTGTGCAAGTTAAGGCGAACATGTGTGCGTGTCTTTCCTTATGATTGTGTGCGTTTCTGCGTGCGTTTGTGTTAACTGGGGTGAGGGTGTACATCCATTCCTCTTGAGTGTGCGTATTCACTATGCATGACTCTTCTAGATCAGTATTTCCTAGGTGGACGCTGGTTCCTGTTGACAGTCTGTATTACTGCGTGTGCCTCCGTTTCTGCTGGGTATATAATGGAGTGGGCAATTTCATCTGGCCTTGGTTAGTATGTATATTACGGTGTGTGCGTCTGTTCCCGTTGATTGTGTGTATTAAAGTATGCGTGTCCCTTCCTGTTGTATGCGTCTTGCTGTGTGTACGTTATTTTCATGTTCATTATATGTATTGCTGTATGTACGTCTGTTCCTGTTGAATATTTCCATCACCGTGTTTGCAGTCGTTCCTCTTGTGTG